>BOPN01001526.1:102500-105000 GCA_017312705.2 Penaeus japonicus
ACGTGCCAGAATGCCACATAAATTTCTCAACTCCCCCCCCCCCCCCTCTAGGTTTATATAATAAGGAAAGCATCAGTGCCGACACCGCGGCGCTGCTTGTTTGTTCCCGTTTTCTGTGAACTTTATGGCGTGGGCAGTTGTTTATTTTTTTATTTTTTTTTATAGTTCCACGTTGCTTTTGCGGTATTGGGCTGTTTGGGCTGTTTACATGCTGTTTTGCTGTTGTTTTCAGTGTTGACGGCATCATTGGTATCCTTATTGATATTTACTTACCTGATACCGTTGGTTTTGTTTTTGTTGTCATTGTTAGTATTGTATTGTTATTACCATTGTTGTCATCGTTGTTATTGAAGTCCGTACTTTTGATGCTACTAAAGCACTTCAGTTATTATTATTATCGCCATTTTAGAGAACAAAGGGATTTTTTTCTTTCTTTTTGAACGCTCAGTCGACCGTTCGGTTTAGAGCCGAATAGAAAAAAAAACTTATTTCCGGTGCCGTTCAACCGAGGCAGGAACGCTACAAAAATGTTTAGGTATGCGTTTAGGTATGTCCCAAGTTGCGTGGACGGGGCGATACATACTGGGAAATTTTCGTTCACCGGAACCTGAAAATATTCACTCTTTCATCGAAAGGCCTATCTGCGCTCCCCCCCCCCCCCCTTGTCATGCATTTATAATTGGGTAATGATGTTACTGTGATATTTGATATGTAAGAGTGCGGTGGGTTATACTCATGTTTGTTAGCACAAACACGCTTGTACATGCATCCATTAACGCAAGTACAAACACACACACACACACACACACACACACACACACACACACACACACACACACACACACACACACACACACACACACACACACACACACACACACATTCCCCTATAACACGCTCTGGTTATTACTTAATGAATCCTAACTAATGGGGGTGACAGCGGTTAGCGATTCGCCCCGTGGCAAATGGGGAAGATGGACTGGGTGGCTTAGAAGGCGGGGGGGGGGTATATCAAAGGTAGAAAGTGGCTTTTTTGAGTTGGAAGTTTTAGCTATGCTTATTTCCCTTCATTGTATTTTTTCGGTATTTTTTTTTCCAGTATTTGATCTTTATGGATTTATGTTGTTGTTTTTTCTGCCTATTACTAACGTATCCGGTGTTTGCATCTAAACAAATGCTAGTTATAACAATAGGGACAACGATCATGAATACATTTGCAATTATTAGATCACAGTGTGTTGCATTGCCGCTGGATATTTTAGTGATGAAAGAATTAATGAATATAGACCCGGCTGGAGCGTGGATTTGACAACCTGTGATATTCCGTGATGTAAACATTGCATTTTCAGTGAAATACTATCCGGTTTTCAAAAATGTTACAGCCGTCTGTATTAATTCTGATTGCAGCGAAATATTTTAGTTGTTGTTGTTGTTGAGAGAATCCACACTGTGTCCCCTTTCATTCTTTCTTGTTTTCAGATTCATGCATATGCTTTGTTTTCTACTGGTATGCGTCGACTGAATCTCACCGTTATGCTCTTGTTTTCCAGGTGAGCGTGGGTTCAACGAGCTGATTTCGAGGCTCTTCTGGAGGTGCTGGTCAAGAGGGTGAGTGGAGGATGAGGCAAACGAGCGAGGGGGATGAGTAGGGGGAGTGAATGAGTGAAATGAAACTGGCGAAGGAGAGAGAAATGGGTGGGCGGGAGAATGAGTGAGTGAGTCCAATGGGTGAGTCGTGAAATGAGTGAGTGTGAGGGGTTATGGGAGTGAATTGGGCGTGATTGCACAGTAATTATGAGATGGTTACCGTTGCATTTGTATGTTTGTTTGTTTGTCTTATACGCGTAATGTATTTGTTTATGCATTGTATGTGTTGATATGTGTCTTTACGTGAGCGTATGCCTACAGCCAGGTCTTAACTTGTGTATCATGGAAATGTGGGAAATGGCAGAAGCGAAAACGGGAAAGAAAAAGAAGAAAAAGAAAAAAAAAGATTAACTGAGGAGGAGATAAGGGAGAGTCAGATATTATTTTAATTAGAAAATAGATGGTATGGGAGCCATTTATTCTTTTAATTAGCTACTGATGGCATCGGTTGTCTCTGCGCCATCGAACATGCGAGGTGGGACGTAACCTGTGACTCATACGCCACGGAACTCGGTGATGTTCGTGAAGGGTAGGTAGGTAGGTAAGGTAGGTAGGTAGGTAGGTAGGTAGGTAGGTAGGTAAGGTAAGGTAAGGTAGATAGGTAGGTAGGTAGGTAGGTAAGTAGGTAGGTAAGGTAAGGTAGGTAGGTAAGTAGGTAGGTAAGGTAAGGTAGGTAGGTAAGTAAGGTAAGGTAGGTAGGTAGGTAAAGTAGGTAAGGTAAGGTAGGTAGGTAGGTAGGTAAGGTAAGGTAGGTAGGTAAGTAAGGTAGGTAGGTAGGTAAGGTAGGTAGGTAGATAAGGTAAGTAAGTAGGTAGGTAGGTAGGTAGGTAAAGTAGGTAGGTAGGTAAAGTAG
>BOPN01001526.1:110000-117500 GCA_017312705.2 Penaeus japonicus
CACCACGCGGTAACTCCCACTGCCCTTTTCTCCTCCCCCCAACCCCGCCCCCTCCCTCCAACCCCGCCCCCTCTCTCACTTTCCTCCCCCATACCCTCTCTCACTTTCCTCCCCCATACCCCACACCCCTCTGTTTCCTTGCCTCCCATTTCACTACCCCTCTATGCCCTCTCCTGCTTCCCCTCTCCATCCTACCACCCCCCCTATTCCCTTCCCCCTCATACCCTCCCTATTACCCCTATTCCCAGTCCTGCTTCCCATCCCCCTCCTACCCCATCTTCCCTCTCCTCCTACCCCCTTCCCTAACCCATATCCCTCTCCTCCTACCCCCTTCCCTAGCCCATATCCCTCTCCTCCTACCCCCTTCCCTAACCCATATCGCTCTCCTCCTACCCCCTTCCCTAACCCATATCCCTCTCCTCCTACCCCCTTCCCTAGCCCATATCCCTCTCCTCCTACCCCCTTCCCTAGCCCATATCCCTCCCCTCCTACACCCTCCCATCCCCTCCCCTCCTACACCCTCCCATCCCCTCCCCTAGCCCATATCCCTCCCCTCCTACACCCTCCCACCCCCTCCCCTACCCCCCACTTGGGGGTGGCCTACCCATCGGCCTCACCGCCCATGCGAACCCGAGCCTTGGGACCCGCCTTCTCATGGGCACGGGGTCCGGTGACGAAATGAACGCCCGTGTTTGGGGAACTGCTTTGACCTCTCCTCTCCTCTCTCTCCTCTCTCTCCTCTCTCTCCTCTCTCTCCTCTCTCTCCTCTCTCTCCTCTCTCCCTTTCTGTCCTTTGGCTTTCAGCTTTCGTTCTTTGTCTGTGTTGTTTTTGTATTTTTCCTTTTGTGTGGTTATTGTGTTGTGTCGTCACTCCCTGGTTATAGTTTTTGTTTTGCTTTGTTTTCGTCCTTGTTGGTTTGTTCGTTAGTATGTTTTCCCTTTCTCTCTCTCTCTCTCTCTCTCTCTCTCTCTCTCTCTCTCTCTCTCTCTCTCTCTCTCTCTCTCTCTCTCTCTCTCTCTCTCTCTCTCCTCTCTCTCTCTCTCTCTCTCTCTCTCTCTCTCTCTCTCTCTCTCTCTCTCTCTCTCTCTCTCTCTCTCTCTCTCTTCCTCTCTCTTTTTCTCTTTCTCTCTTTCTCTCTTTCTCCCCTTCTCTCCTTCTCTTTCTCTCTCTCTCTCTCTCTCTCTCTCTCTCTCTCTCTTTCTCTCTTTCTCTCTCTCTCTCTCTCTCTCTCTCTCTCTCTCTCTCTCTCTCTCTCTCTCTCTCTCTCTCTCTCTCTCTCTCTCTCTCTCTCTCTCTCTCTCTCTCTCTCTCTCTCTCTCTCTCTCTCTCTCTCTCTCTCTCTCTCTCTCTCTTTTCCTCTCTCTCTCTCTCTCTCTCTCTCTCTCTCTCTCTCTCTCTCTCTCTCTCTCTCTCTCTCTCTCTCTCTCTCTTCTCTCCTTCTCTCTTCTCCCTCTCCTCCTTCCCCTCCTCTCTCTCTCTCTCTCTCTCTCTCTCTCTCTCTCTCTCTCTCTCTCTCTCTCTCTCTCTCTCTCTCTCTCTCTCTCTCTCTCTCTCTCTCTCTCTCCTCCTCACCATTCTCGTCCTGATGCCTTTCCCTCCCCATTCTCCGCCTCCTGTCCTTGTTCATAAAACCGCTAGTGGATCTTAAACCTGCTTGCATCGCCCGTGCAGCGGCCCGAGTCCATAATGCTTTATATGCGAGCTAGCTTGACACCCAAGGATGGCTTGGGAGTATGTTACACACACACACACACACATGCGTGCGTAGCGAGTGAGTGAGTGTATGTGAGAGAGAGAGAGAGAGAGAGAGAGAGAGAGAGAGAGAGAGAGAGAGAGAGAGAGAGACGTACACAGTGCCAGAAATGTTATATTGGACAGTCATCTGTGCTGACAACTTCATTTTTCCGCCGTCTTTATGTTCCTCTTCTTATTTTCGGGCATTGTGACTTTCCTCTTCATTTGCTCTCTCTAGGCTTCCTATGTCTTTCTCCACCCATCCTTTTCTCCGTCCTCCTCCTCCCTCCCCGTGCCTCGTTCTCCCTCACTTCCATTTCCTCTCCCGCCCCCTTCCTCCCTCACCGCCACTGGCCCATTTCCATAAATTTCGTCCAAAGAAAAACGGCCCAAGATTATTGTAGTTTGGTTTCTTGGCAGAGCGCTGTACTGCGTCGCCGAACGGCCAGTAGCTCAACGCAGATACTGCCTCCACATCCACGAGAGAAAAGCAAAGAGAACGTATTCAGTAAAATCCGAAAGGATTATATATACAAATTTATGTCTCATAAAGAGAATTGTTTTTGTTGAAAACATACAGCCAGGCACTAAAATTATGACAGATAAACGCAAGAAAATAAGTAAATAAAAAGATGAAGGTAAGAGAGGAGAATGATCATTTCTTCAAGAACAAACGAGACGCGAAGGCATCGTGAATATCAACGAAACGACCCGCCGTGTGGAAAGACCCGTAATATGCCCTGCCGAGACCCGGCATCCGTCACCCCTACGACCTGAGATCCGTTACCCACGGCGAGGTTCTGGAGGGAAGACCGGGGGAGGTGGGGGGGGGGGGCGAAGGCAAGCGGGACAAACCGGGGGAAAGGAAGAAGGAGAAGTTAAAATGGCGAGGGAAGCGACGGAGGAAACGGAGAAGTGGGAGAGGGAGAAAGAGGGGATCGTAGGGGGAATGATCGGGAGAGGGAGAGATGGAGGAGAAGGGGAGAGGGATAGAGAGAGGGAGAAGGAGGGGAATGAAGGGGGATTGATCGGGAAAGGGAGAGATGGGGTAGATGAAGAAGGACCTTGAAGGGGAGATCAGGAGGAGAAAAACGAAAGCTTATTAGTGATGAAGGATAGAAGGGTTATGAAGGGAGATGGAGAGACACTGGGGAAGGAAGGGAACTGAAAGGGAAGGACAGCACGGCGCGAGGGGACTAAACGAAAGAAGAATTAGTGCCAAAAAGTAACCGAGAGAGGAGAAAGAAAATACAAGAGAGGGGAAGGGAACACGAAGAGGGAGGCGTGAGGGAGGGAGGGGGGGGGGGACGGGACGGCCGAAGGGAGAGGTCGAGGAACAGGAAATGCACATAAGATTATTCATTCATTTTCTGCGAAACAACTTTCAGGAGAAAAAGATTATCCACGATGGGGGGAGGGAAGGAGAGGTAGGAGAGGAGAGGAGAGGGGGGGTGGGTCCGACTAATGAAGCAGTGCAAACACAAAGCGGGAATGAAGTCGATGGCTCTACATAGATGGGTTGGTAGATATAGAGCTCAAGTGTGTGTGTGTGTGTGTGTGTGTATGTGTGTGTGTGTGTGGATAGAGAAAGGGAGCAAACAAAATAAAGAGGCTGACAGAAACAGACAGGAGAGCAAACAGACCAAAGTAGACCGTCATACCGAAAGATTCAAACGTGCAAGGGAAGAGGACAGGTGTGCACGCAGCCAAGCAAGAGCGAAAGCAGCCAAACAAGGAGTCGGGTAGACGTGAAGGGAAGCTGGACAGAACATGATTTGTTTAGCCATGCATCCTATGCATGACCCCCCTTTTACTTGCCTTGCGCATGCGCCGTGCAAGTAAAAGTCTTCGCAACGACTCGAGGTGCGGAGAATAACAAACGAAGCAATAAAAAGGCGGTTCTGTTACGGCTGAAGGACGGGAAAGAGGAAGCAGTGGTTGTTACTAATTGGCAATTGGCAGCAAGCGGTTAGTGGCTGGACGGACGTGGAAGGCGGGGATGAAAGCGAAAGACGGAGGAGGCGGTAGTGGCGATGGGGAGAGAGAGAGGGAGGACTCGAGAAAAGGAGGGGAAGGACGAGGGAAGGGGATGGTCTTCGAGATGAGAGCGAAAAAGGAGATGGAGACAATGATAAGAGAAATGCGGAGAAGGAAGAGACGGAGAAGATTACTTTATTAATAAATGGCAAGAGGGAGGAAGTGGAGGTGAAAATCATAAATTGGCAAAAGATAACACGAGTATGAAAATATAGATCATGGAAGAAAGAAAGGATAAAGGAAGAGGAAGGGAGAGGGCACTGCCACGATCTCCTGCAGCACCAGGAAGCTTACCAACATCAATATTGATTCGTACTGCTTTATTGCCGAGGGAGTGCGTGGGGGGGGGGCTCCCTCAGGTGATACACAGGGGCTTGTCCACAAGGGAGACTAAGATATTTGATGAGTCTCTGGAGAACTGCGAAAGTGTCGGATAGTGCTAGGTAAGAATAGAGGCTGAAGGGAATGGAGGAGAGTGTGTGTGTGTGAGAGAGCGAGAGTCGAGGGATGCTCGGAAGGAGAGACAAAGAGAAATAAAAGAGAGAGAGAGAGAGAGAGAGAGAGAGAGAGAGAGAGAGAGAGAGAGAGAGAGAGAGAGAGAGAGAGAGAGAGAGAGAGAGAGAGCGGGTCGAGCCATAACATCCCCAAACCATAACCAATCAAACAGATGAAGCGCGTGAGCGGTTTTTAAAACACATGACTTATCAAAGACCATTTAATCGAGTCCCGGATGTGTTTACACGAGTATTTCTGTGCAGGAACACGCGCGCAAAAGAGGATGAACTTATATCCCTGAAATTGTGAAGACCATTCGTGGTGTGTTGCTTTCCGCCAAAGACCGTCCTGGAAATTTTCGTTTATCGGCATCGTTTCCTCTTCTTCATCTTCTTATTGCTCTTCTTTTCCTCTTGTTCCTCTCCTCCTCCTATTATTCTTCTTCTTCCTCTTCTTTCTCCTTCTCTTTATCCTCTTCCTCCTCTTCTTTATCCTCTTCTTTATCCTCCTCTTACTCCCTCATCGTCGTAATTTCAATAGCAGTACAATAATACAAATAACAAAAAAAAAAAAAAAAATCGCCTCCGTAATAGCCCATGATTCCTCAGCCCAGGAATGTGAATCACACTTTCGTAGACCGACGCACTATTTTTATGCGCTCACGCCATTAGTCAGGGCGTGGAAGATGACTCGTGTTCTTAGATTGATATGTGGCAGATTTCCTAGATATGGCATTTGGCACACTGTGAATAGCGCGGAAGTGCTTTGGTGTATTTTAGTGATTATGTTTATCTTTTGGCACTTCAGCTCATTCTCGCCTCTGTCTTGTCTGTAAGCACGCGCCCACAGATTCGGATTGTGGATATTTGTGGATATGTATGTTTCTTCGACTAATGATTAGTTTATCGAGTATGGCAAAAGGTAACCGGAGTCAGTTTGACACTAAATGTGTTATTCCTTTATTCCATTGGAGGCTTTTCCTTCGCTAGTCGTCTATTATTATTGATTTCTCTCTTACCTCTGTTCCGTAAAGGCGGGGATTCCTGCTTCAAGATATCGGCTCCGACACAGTGGCATCCTTTGAACAGTCCTCAGTCGCGCGTCCTTCGAAGGGCCCTTATTAGGCCCCCAGGCACATGCAGCTCCGTGAGTCGGCCTCATTAGCATTCCGTGTTTGATTCGTACTGGCACTCCGTCTGTCTGTCAGCTTCCCCTCAGTGCCTGCCTCGAACCCCCTTCCAGGTGCCCCGCCCCCTTCTCTCAAGAGCCATGACTGAGTGCCCCTTAAGTGTCACTTCGGTGGCTCTCAGTGACAGCCCTCCCCCACCCCATCCGCGCCGCGCGCTGCATATCCCTGGCACTGTAAATCTTCCTGTCTGTGGAGAGCGTTGCAAATGTTGACATGTAAAATAGATTACATGACGTATTGCAGTCAAGCGAAGGCAAGTTAAATCTCAGCGAGTAGAGATTTAAGACCTTGCACACCAGATGTATATTTTGTGTCGTCCGTCACAGAGGAGTACCACTGTCATGCTAACAGAGGAATGAGTTTTACGAGTATTGGTAGCCGTCGCAGGGTGAACTGGCACCCGGGAATACGAAGGCAAACAAGGGCGAGAATGGGCAGAGGCATGACAGGAGGTGAGGGGCAGGGTGTGTGTGTCAAGCCTGTCACTTTGACAGATGATACCCAGCTGACACTGCTTGCTAGTGACATTCGCGCACACTACGCTATAGCCATTTTTGTTTTGCTGAGTGCTTGAGTTACGCTCTTCCTTTCAATATCACTTCTCGTAAAAATATTATGATAATGACTCTAGCGATATTGATGTACGTTGCATGATGATGATATATGCAAGAGTTGACTCAGGTTGCAGTTGAAGAAGATATACGATTTAATATCAAAATATTTAATGGAAAAGATGGGATGTGAGTTTCGAAAGCTGAACACATTCTGTATTCTGCCTCGCCGACTTGGAATCATAATGCTGTTTTTACGGTGGAAAAAATGCTAGCCTCGAGACCTGTTCACATGCTGAAATGCGTCGGCTATGTTGAATCATGTATTTCCAGTGGTGCGATAAAAGTTTGTTAAACAACCCGTTTTCGAAGAATCGTGTCTGGCATATCGCCCTCATTCCGTTCATAGAGTTTTAAAGAGTTACGGCCGGGCATAATGCAGTCCGTGATCTCCGAGCTCTTTTTGCCGCTGTTGCGAAAACATTAGAGAACACCAATGAAAATATGGCATTGCCGAGCGTGAGGTTTTCGAGATAACTGCTCAGCTTAACCTCGCCATTTGAGCGGACGGAACCGGTTCAAATATTGCGCGGGAAAATCTGGGAGCGTTTGCCGGCTGCCGTGTTTATCGTGGGCCAAAAATGCAGATTAGTAAATATTAGGAGGCCAAACAGCGGGGCCTCACGTTGAATAATATGACCTCTTGATTTTCAAACTCCCGCCTGGGCGAATAAATGCCGCTATGTTGAAAAAGTCTCTCGGCAAACAGGGCGGGTAGGACGCGGGGGGTCGGGGGGGGGGGGACTGTGTGTGAGGCAGATGGAATTTTAATTCGTGGATTTTAATACCGCCAGCCAGGCACGTAGGTCTCGCGTACACAGTTAAGTGATCTTTGAAAGAGAGAGAGGCACGACGGAAGAGGAAAGGAGGGGGAGGTAAAGAAAAGATGCTGTTTCTGCTGCTTTTTGTGCTTTTGAGACATCTGTGCTTGTAGATGCCCTTTGCACATTCTGTTTTGTCGTCATGATTACCAACATCATTTCTGTGTTTACACTGTTCATTTACCCACAGGCCTTGACTTTGCTCTGTGAGCGGAATTAATCCAGATGACTTCATACAGTATATTGAAGGTCAAGGATATTAGAGGAACTCACTCTCTCTCTCTCTCTCTCTCTCTCTCTCTCTCTCTCTCTCTCTCTCTCTCTCTCTCTCTCTCTCTCTCTCTCTCTCTCTCTTTTCGCCCCCTTGTGCTATTTCTGAATCGACGTGACCGTTCGCGTAAAGTCTGGTCTTCGTGTATCCGCGTCTACGCCCCCTCTCTCTCTCTCTCTCTCTCTCTCTCTCTCTCTCTCTCTCTCTCTCTCTCTCTCTCTCTCTCTCCCCCTCCCTCCCTCTCTCTCTCTCTCTCTCTCTCTCTCTCTCTCTCTCTCTCTCTCTCTCTCTCTCTCTCTCTCTCTCTCTCTCTCTCCCTCTCTCCCTCTCTCCCTCTCTCT
>BOPN01001526.1:122500-142500 GCA_017312705.2 Penaeus japonicus
TGTCTGACGTCGCTCGCTTGTCTGACGTCGCTCCCTCGTCTGACGTCGCTCGCTTGTCTGACGTCGCTCCCTCGTCTGACGTCGCTCGCTTGTCTGACGTTGCTCGCTTGTCTGACGTCGCTCGCTGCCGCCACAGAGAGGCAGCGAGATTTAACAGCTTTATTTGTTTGGTTGTGGTTTTGTTGTGTTTTTTTCCTTCTTTAGTTTTGATTACAAGTGGATAGAGGAGATCAAGCGGTTAAGTTGTTAGACATTTAGGTAAGCAAGATAAATATCTGAGAAATGCTAGGTCTCTCAGGTTTTCGTAGACTAATCCGAAAATTGTGTGTGAGAGAGAGAGAGAGAGAGAGAGAGAGAGAGAGAGAGAGAGAGAGAGAGAGAGAGAGAGAGAGAGAGAGAGAGAGAGAGAGAGAGAGAGAGAGAAAGAAAGAAAAAGAAAGAGGGAGCGTAACGAAAGGGGAGCATTTTTACCTGTACCGGAGATGCGTGACAGTGGCCTAAATAAGCCCCTCCTTTCACCCCTAATTCCCGGTCTTTATCGCCCCTTCCCCTCCCCCTCCCCCTCTCCCTCCC
The DNA here is from genome assembly GCA_017312705.2 of Penaeus japonicus. Classification (NCBI taxonomy): domain Eukaryota; kingdom Metazoa; phylum Arthropoda; class Malacostraca; order Decapoda; family Penaeidae; genus Penaeus; species Penaeus japonicus. The sequence continues at coordinate 123,074 of BOPN01001526.1, forward strand.
CTTTCCCCTTTCCCCTTTCCCCTTTCCCCTTTTTATCCTGTACTAGCCCACGCATATTTCCCCACTCCCTGTTCATTTGCTGTCTCTCTGTTCTTGTATCACATGGATTATGCTGTCATTTTTTTATATATATATATAGTCTGAATTTATATATATTTTGTTTAATAATTTTTTTCCTGTTTTCATGTTCGTATTTTCTCACTTTGGGTTTTCTTTGGTTTTCACCTTTTCTCTCTATCTCTTCTCAATTCTTTGTACATCCTTCTCCCCTCTCCTTCGCGTTGTACACAGCCTCTGTCTTGATTATTTCACACGTAGCCTTTTCTCCCTTTTCTCGTTTTTCCTTTAAAGTGTTTCTTCGCCCATCTTCCCCTGACCGCTTTTTCTGGTTATTCTCTCTCTCCTCCTTCCTCCTCCTCCTCCTCCTCCTCCTCTTCCCCCTCCTCCTCTCCCCTCCATGCCCCTCCATACCCCTCCTCCCCCTCTCCCCTCCATGCCCCTCCTCCCCTCTCCCCTCCATGCTCCTCCTCCCCTCTCCCCTCCATGCCCCTCCTCCCCTCTCCCCTCCATGCCCCTCCTCCCCCTCTCCCCTCGTCCCCCTCTCTCCCCTCCATACCCCTCCTCCCCCTCTCTCCCCTCCATACCCCTCCTCCCCTCTCCCCTCTCCCTTCCCCCCTCCATACCCCTCCTCCCCCTCTCCCCTCCATGCCCCTCCTCCCCTCTCCCCTCTCCCCTCCATACCCCTCCTCCCTCTCTCCCCTCCATACCCCTCCTCCCCCTCTCCCCTCCTCCCCCTCTCCCCTCCATACCCCTCCTCCCCCTCTCTCCTCCATGCCCCCATCTCCTCGCGGTACACAGGTAGACAGACGACTCTCGACTCGCCAGAAGAATCGGCAGGCTTTCGAGGGTCGTCCGAATGAGGTCGTTACGTCCCTCTTTAGCCTTATTGCATAAGCTAGAGTGAAGGGGGGGGGGGCAAGTAACGAGTTGGCGGAATGAAGAGAATCTGAGGGGACGTAACGAAGGGCGACAGAAAGGGGAAACCCAGATTTATGCGTCTTTCACTCAAGCGGTTTGGGCGCGGACGGGACGGGACGGTCTTGAAGACTGGCAATACTCTCTCTCGTAAATTGTTAATTAATTAAAAACGGAAGAGATATGAGATTCTCTTTTCCTCCCTAGCCTTTGTTTTTTTGATTGTCTTTGTTTTGGAAGATTAGTTTGGACAGTTTCGTTGTTTGCTTCATTTGGATTTCACTTTTTTTTTTTTTTTTTTTTTTAAGTTCTGGCGTTTCCCTATCTCTTTCCCTTTCATTTTCTTTTAATGAGGGCTTTTTTTCAGTGAAAATGGGAATTGTTTTCCGTGTCCTGTTCCTGTTGTAAAAGGAAGGGGTTGGGGAGGGAGGTCGGGGGAGGGGCGGAGGGAAGGGGCGTGGTTGCATTTAATCCTGCCTTTGTATGCACGTCAGAGTGTATGGGAGAGAGGGAGAGAGAGGGAGAGGGAGAGGGAGAGGGAGAGGGAGAGAGGGAGGGAGAGAGGGAGGGAGAGAGAGAGGGAGAGGGAGAGGGAGAGGGAGAGGGAGAGGGAGAGGAAGAGGGAGAGGGAATGAGAATAAGCAGAAAAAGCGGAAAGAGGGTGAAGGGCTAGGAAGCAATAAAAAGGAAAAAACGAGAAAAGAGTGAAAATTGTAAATATGAAATAACGTGAAAACCGAAGAAAAAACGAAATAAGTGAATATGAATATGAAACCTGAAAACAAATTGCGTGTTTGTGTGCGTGTGTGCACATGCATGCATCCCCATGTACAATATATGTGTTGCATTTAAATACGCTTTGTTTTACATCTAGATTTGCCCAGTTCTTCATCCAGCTCTTTTAATACAATGCAGGCGAGTGTACATGTCATTGCCGTGTCAGTAAAACAAAGCCCACCCTTAATCTGTGTCACACCTTCCTCTCCCTCTTCCTATCCATATGCCCCCCCCCCCCTTCTCTCTCTCTCCATCCCCATCCCCATCCCTCACCTACATTTCTACGCCCCCCCCCCCTCTGTCCATGCAGTATTTCACAACCTACAAAGTATTAGTTTCAACTGCATTTTTGTGATCATATTTACACATAGCTGGAGAAAATGGATGAAAAGTGGTTGTAAAAATGGGCGGCGGAAAGAGGGTAGGCAACAGGAGGTGCAATGGAGGAGTAGATAGACAGGGAACGATAATAAGGACGGGGGGGGGGGAGGGGGATAATTGCATGGTTTAGGGTTTCTAGAAAATTGCTGACGGCTGATTTTTTTTTATATATTTTTTTTTCTAACACGTGGGTGTTATACTCTCTGTATATATTCTATTGTGTTTATATATTGATTAATCTATATATTTATCCATTTTTTTTATGAACAGTAGTTAAGCGAACGTTTTTAATTGCACTTCCATTTTTCCTGTCCTTGCAATGCAAACGTTGCGAAAATACACGGAAGTTTTTATCCTATTTTGTGAAGTGACTTGTCAAACACTGCCATTGTTGAAATAGGTTGTACGCTCCCCATCCTCCCCGCCCTTACTATCATCTCTTTCTCCCTCTCTCTCCCCTTCCCTCTCCCTCACCCTCTTCTTTCAATATATCACTATATTACCTTCTTTCCCTTCCTTCCTCTCTAAAAAAACCCTCTTTCTCTCTCTCTTCCTGCATCCGTCTCCCTCTTTCTCCCTCTCTCTTCCTGCATCCGTCTCCCTCTTTCTCTCTTTTTTCTCTCTCTCTCTCTCTCTCTCTCTCTCTCTCTCTCTCTCTCTCTCTCTCTCTCTCTCTCTTCCCGCATCCGTCTCCCTCTTTCTCAGTTTATTTCATTCCCGCCATTCTTTAAAAAGTAAGCCCTTCTATTTTGTTATAAAAATCTTTATTCTGACACCCCCCCACCCCTTTCCGAAAACAATCATAGAATTATTGCACTGGCTGTGAGCGATGGTCCTGCCCGGTTGTGAATCAGGTGTCCTCGCGACCACCATTGTCAAGTGAAACGGAGATCGAGAGCAATCGGAGCGTCACGTACAAACGAGGCAACGCGAATATGCCGGAACATCCTGGCACCGGAATTATGTGTTACGCGAACTGGCTGGAGGGTTACGGGGGGGAGGGGGGGTAGAGGGGAGATCCGGCGTGCTCGTCGGAAGCTGCCGGGACTTGCTGGATGTTGTCGTGGCGATTAATATTCGTCGTTTGCTCGTGTTTCTTCGTTTTTTTTTACGTTTGGACGGCGAGGTCTCGAGGTGTCGTTCTCTGGTCTTGTGTTTGTGTTGGTCAGTGTCATCGGTTCGTCCGGGAGAGTGCGAAAGGAAGAGGGGGGAGGAGAAGGGGGGAATTTTCAACAGCGGCAGGATACACAGCTGCAGACAATCCCTGCGACGTACCAATTGCCACTCCCGTCCCAACTAGCGAGGGAGAAGGACGCAGAAGTGACTTATGGATCGCCCACAGGAAGCACCGATGCAGTGGCGTGTGTGGATTCCTTAGAGAAAACCTCACGATGCTTCAGTGTGCGCTCGTTAGAAAGCAAGAGAAAGGAAAAGTGATTAGTTCTGAAACTGTCCGTCAACGAGGCGGCGGGTTAAAGTTTGGTTGGCAATTCGTTATTCGTTATTTTTGAAAACGGAAGTAGAAGTTAAAGTAGAGGCAGAAAAGCGGCACGCGAGAAGGTCTTACGATGAAGCAGAGAGGTGGCAGTGATGCGGTGTGGTTAAGATTCATTGTGCCAGTGCTGGGAGTGTCTCATTCATGCTGCAAGAATCAGGATGCGCGCTTGGGTTGTTGGCCAGCGCTGGCAGTAGTGCGCCGCGTGCCCGCCTGTCGGTGGAGCTCTGGCAATGTCACGAAATATTGATGGTTGGATTCGCGGAGGCTAATGTTCCGTGATATCGGTCCGAGACAAGTCGCGATGTTCGTATCCCTCGGCGGGAGAGGGTCGTGATGAATAACCGACAAGTTTCGTAACGGGAGTCCCTTACGGAGTGAACGAGAATCCTGTGGAATCTTTGTGCCGTGGAAAGTTATCTCTGTCGTCACTGAAGCCTTTGGTGTTACGTGAAAGAACACGAAACGAGTGTTACAGTGAAAGGAAGTGCCGTATGTGTGTCTGTGTATGAGTGTTTGTAAGCGTCCACCTCCATAGCAAGATCTAAATACCCTGAAAGGCGGCGGGAAAGTTGGCCGCGTCTACCCGATGTTGCAGGATCATGGAAAAGTGTGCAGTGTTGTGGGTAACCTGCCGTAACCGACCGTCGGTGAAGATAAACAGTCGTTGAAATCGGTATTTTCACGGTGAGGTCAACACTGCAATACTTCCGCGTGGTCGACTAACGAGTTTGGGTTTTTTACTCTTTTTTTCCTACCGTGAAAATGAAAGAGAAAACACGTTCTCTTGGAGGTGACAGTAATTGGAAAAAGCAGAAATCGACTCTAGGAAAAGGAAAAGGTACACGTCACAGTAGGGATTGGAAATCGAGCGAAAAAGTCGACCACCGGAGGAAATAATCCGAGGAGAAATATATTAATGCGAGAGCCGAGAGGACGCCTTGCCCTTGAGATGGGCCAAGGCGTAAGCCAGGGGTCAGAGCCCCTCCTGTGCCCCCCCTCCGCCCCCCCGTGCGTCAGGATGACAGGGATGCTGGGCGTTAAATGCGCTCGAATGTGTTACAGCATGTGCGGTCTGTGCTTTTGCCGCCTGCACAGGAGATGCGGATGTCGAAGGTGATATATTGTTAGCAAGCAAAAAGATATTACACTGGCTGTTAGGAATAGGTTTCGGTGCTTTTGCCATGATAATTTTGCTCAAGTGATGTGTCTGTGTGGCTCTGCATGCTATAATTGTGCACGGATGTGATTATATTCAAGCCAATAATACATGATGAATGGAAGGTCATTGCAAAAATATAAGATTGTTTTTGGTGGAATAGATTTGATTAAATCTCAATGTAATGTCCTCTCTCCTCCTCCTACTCCTACTCCTACTTTCCTCGGGTAGATTGCGCCCACGCTCCACCTATTACCCCTACTTCCTCCTCCTCCTCCTCCTCCTCCTCCTCCTCCTCTTCCCACTCCTCTTCCTCCTCCTCCTCCTTCTCCCCCCTCCCCATCCCCACCCCACTCCCCTCTCCTATCTCCTGTCTCTCCCCTGATCATCCTCTCCACAGACCCTCACGTAACGCCCTCCTGTTGCTCCTCCGCAGATTCCACATGGGTTGGCTGCAGTTGAGGCGCTGGCTGTCCTTCCTGCCCGCGGCCTTCGTCGTGTACATCCTCCTCCACTACCTCGTGTACCAGCCGGACATCTCGGGACCCCACGCCGTCCTGGGTGAGTGCCGTGAGTGCCGTGGCCCAAGAGACCACGGTCCTCTCTTCTCGTCAGAGGGGCGTCCTTTTTTTATTCTTGTTATCCTTTTTCATCATTATGATCAACTTCATCTTCTTTTTCATCATCTATAGAAAGAGAACTTGAAGAGGAGTCATCCCCGCACAAGCAGCACGCGCATATGCTCATTCTGTCTCTCTCTCTTTTCTCTCTCTCTCTCTCTCTCTCACACACACACACACACACACACACACACACACACACACACACACACACACACACACACACACACACACACACACACACACACACACACACACACACACAAAACTCAGCAAGCACAATGTGCGAAGCGGGAGTTGTACCTTTAATCGCTTGACCCGGGAAATGGTCGCTCAGTGAATAACTAACTGATAGGCTGGCGTTGGCGGGACACGTTGTTGCAGCAGTGCGGAGCAGTGCTTGGCCTTTGCAAAGCAACGGGGTGATGGTAGTCGGGTGTAGGTGATGTTGCCTGAACCTGATTGATTCGGGTACCAATGGCGTTGTGATGATTGAAATAAGGGTTCCAACAGGTGCAGCAGTATTCATTTTCTGTAGAGTAACGATTTTGACATGAAAGATCACGAAGGGATTGGAAATCTTAATGAAAAAAACTATAAGAATTCAAATGAAGATTTTTCATTAACTTCAAGCGTTGATAATGAGGTGTTAGTAATGAGGTAATTTATTTATGCAAGGGAAAATCGAGTGTGATATTTATGAACACTCAGAAATCTCTCTCTCTCTCTCTCTCTCTCTCTCTCTCTCTCTCTCTCTCTCTCTCTCTCTCTCTCCCTCTCTCTCTCTCTCTCCATCTCTCCCCCTCTCCTCCCTCCCTCATTCCCTCCCTTCCTCTCACACTCACTTTCTCTCTTTCTCCATCTATCCTTCTCCCTCACTCTTTCTTTCTCCCTCTATCCTTCTCCCTCACTCTTTCTTTCTCCCTCTATCCTTCTCCCTCACTCTTTCTTTCTCCCTCTATCCTTCTCCCTCACTCTTTCTTTCTCCCTCTATCCTTCTCCCTCACTCTTTCTTTCTCCCTCTATCCTTCTCCCTCACTCTTTCTTTCTCGTCAGAGAGGTGGGGCTTGGGGTAGAGTTGGGGGGGGGGGTAGAGTTTAAAGATTGAGTTAACTTCCCTAAACAAGGATCTGCAATCTTGTGGGACCTCCTGCAGTGTTTCTTGTTGCGGCTGCTAGATGGCAGCGTGGGGTAGGTGGGGGCGGGAGGGGGGTAGGTTACTGGGGGGGGGGGCTTTCCATGACGCTCCTCTAGGATTATATCATCATCATCATTATCATTGCGGGGGTAGTCTTAATTTAATGTTACCTCAGAGAGTAAGCGTGGTAACATTAAGAAAAAGGCAATCGCCATCAACAGAAATGAAGGGTTGGCCATGAAAATTCTTCACCGTATGTGGAATCACGATCGTTAATAAGCCGAAATTATCCTCGGCAGCCCTTCCCCCTCCCCCTTCCCCTTCCCCCCCTCCCCCTTACCCTTCCCTCTCCCCCTCCCCCTTACCCTTCCCTCTCCCCCTCCCCCTTCCCCTTCCCTCTCCCCCTTCCCCTTCCCCTTCCCCTTCCCCTTCCCCTTCCTTCCCACCCTCCCCCTTCTTAGAGAGGAATTTTCTCCCCCCCCCCCCCCCACAACCCACCCAACCCCCTTCCCTGGGCCCCCTGGATTTGAACATCATTGCTCGTCAATTTTTGTAACGTTTTAATGGCGCCGATGAAAATGATTTTGATGGCGTAATTACGTTTGATTTCCCGGGCATTTTCGATGCACTTGGACGGTTGCGATTGTATTTTGATAACGAAAGATATTTTTTTTTTTTTAGGTTTAATATCAATAATAATTCGGATAGATAGAGGTGGATGGTAATGGTTATTCGAGTGTATATCATGCAATGTTGATGCTATTGATGCTAGAGATTATGAACTTGCATGGTGATACCGGTGGCAATTATGAGTATAAGCAATTTGATTTGAGAAATATGAGAATTGCAATAAACGGTGATATTGATTAGAATATGGCTAGTAGTAGGATGCTACTCAAACGCTATTAAGGTCAAAGACGACGAAGCGGCACTAAATGTCAAGGGTCAGCGACAAGACGAGAATTTGGAGTAGCCAAATGACCCTTTCGTGACACTCGTGTTTCGTGACAGGGCGGGGAGGGGGGAGAGGGGGGCTGGCGGGGACGCTGTTGTTGTGGGGCTTTAATTGGTGTTGTTTTTTTCTCTCTCTCACTATATCTTTCTCTCACTCACTCGCTCATTCATTCACTCCCTCTCCCCCCCCCTCTCCCCCCCTCTTCCCCCATTTCCTTTCCAGCTCTTCCTCTCACTTCCTCCGCCCCCCCCCCCTTATTTGTCCATGTTCTTACCTTTTCTTTTTCTTTTTATTCTCATCTATATTTTTAATTTATTTCTTTGATTTTCTCCTCCATTTAACCTGAAAATGTGATGTTAGCGCGCAGTTGTACACGATAGAAATCTCAGGCGTCGATGTCGGTCACGATGGTCGATGATTGGTACTCTTTAGATCGTGACTTTTGACCTTATTTGCGGTGGCACGGAAGCCGCTCGAGTTCGGTTTAAGACCCTTGATTTGCTCGAGGGTGAAATGGGGGGTGGGGGGGTGGGGATGGGGAAGGAGTGGGGGGGAGGCTAGGGGGAGGGAAGAGAAGTGCGTGATGTACTTTTTTAGGTAGCGGTTTGGAATGCACGCGTATGGATTTTCTCTCTCTCTCTCACTCTCTTTCTCTCGTTCTCCCTCCCTCTCTCTCTCTTTCTCTTTCTCTTTCTCTTTCTCTCTTTCTCCCTTCCTCTTGCTCTCTCTTTCTTTCTTTCTATCTTTCTTTTCTTTCTTTTCCTCTGTCTTCCGCTCTTTCTTTCTTTCTTTCTTTCTTTCTTTTCCTCATTTTTCCTCTCTCCCTTCCTCTTGCTCTCTCTTTTCCCCCTCTTCTCCCCCCCCTCTCTCTCCTCTCTCTCTATCTATCTATCTATCTATCTATCTATCTATCTATCTCCCCCCCTCTCTCTATCTCTCTCCTGCTCTCTCCCTTCCACTTTCTCGCCCCCTCACTCTCTCTCTCCCTCCCTCTCTCCCTCTCTCCCTCCCTCCCTCTCCCTCCCCCTCTCTCACTCACTCACTCACTCACTCACTCACTCACTACTCACTTACTCACACACACACACACACACACACACACACACACACACACACACACACACACACACACACACACAAACACACACACACAACCACACACATTTATTTATTTATACATAAATTGGCTTTCTCTCCGCACTCTATACATTTTAAAAAAGCACTACTGCTACGAGATGCCAGAAATGAAACGTATAACATTTGCCTTGGCCTCGAGTCTGGAAGATCCCCCTTGATGGAAGGTCTTTGTGTGGCGTCGTCGCTGCAGACGTTTTATTGGTCACAAGAGGATTTTGGACTAAGATTTTATACTTGAGATTCCGTGCGACGTCAATACAGGGGCTGTGCGCGACGCCCCTCTCAGGAAGTACTTCTTCTTCCCTTCCGGTTCCTCTCTATTTGAAGCTCCCTTTATGGCTCTTCGATTTTTATTCTCTCTTTCTCTTGTTCTCTATTCTTTCCGTCTGTTTGTCTGGTTTTTATTCCTTTGTTTTTAGCCTTATAGTGTGTTTTATTCCTCCTTTATGTCTCTGCACTTCATTTATCATATTCACCAGTGAGCATTTCTGTTATCATTACTCTGCATTTATATCTTCTCTTTTTTTTATTATCATTACCCTTCTTCTGTTTTATTCCATTTTACTGACATTGTTCTCACACGTATCCCTAAGGCCTGAGGGGGAACGAAGTCCAGAATGGGCGGAACTGACGTTGCACTGAAAGATATTTGATGGCTGATTTTCATAACAGAAGGGATGTCAGTTTTTTTCCCCTCTTTTTTGGATACGGGGGGGGGAGGGGGGCGCTATATTGTTTTTCTTTTCTCAGACGTATACTCGTGTCCCCCCTTTTTTTTTTTTACTTCCGTTAGTTCCTTTCACCATTTCTCTTTTCTTTTGGCTACCTTCCTTAATAATATCTTTCCTTCTCGCATCCCTCTTCTGACCGCTTAATCCGCATGGCGTGTGCTTGGGGAATCACATCTTGCTCGTGGCGATAGAGCTCGGCGACCACATACAGAAAGAGGACGCCGTCTTTCTTAAGCATTGTAAAAAAGATCCAGGATTGAAAGTCTCTTGGTGTCGTGAGACTCGTGAGGCGATAGGAGGGCGAGTCACAGACTCACACGAATGTTTGGGACCGGTTGTAATTACGCCAGAGAGCAACGAGGTGAAAGTGTTGAACTCTCTTTGTGTACGTTTTTCCTTTCCCTCTTATTTTTACTTTCCCTTCTGCTGTAACACATTTGTCCACCTTTCTTTCTTCAATTATCCATCCTTGCCATGCTTCGTCATTGCCAGTTCATCTCGCGTTGATGCTTTTGCTAAATCACTTGTAATTATGAGGCTGAGCCCATCTTGTTCAAACGGCTTTCTTGTATTAGAGATATGAATACCTTCATTGCGTTGATACGCTTACTTACGGTGGCTATTACGTCATTAAAAACTGAATCGTGGATTTTATACATACATGACAGGCTGTAGGAAGGGCTGGAGTTTCTGAATATGAACGCAGTCAGTTTCACCAGTTTGCTCTTACTACAACGAGGATTACTTACGTGTGTTTTTTTTCCTTTTACAGTGACGGATGGCCGGAGTAACAGCAGTTTGGTGGGCGGAGCGGGGGGAAGGACGCTGCAGAGCGGCCCTCGCGTCTTGCCTCATCTCTCGTCGGACTCGCAGGACGTCCTGCAGGACACGCCAAATGCCCCTGCGAACGCTGCAACGCCATTGGCCAGCCAGGAGGAGAGCGCCGCGTCGCCGGGCGTGGCAGCGTCCGCAGCGGGCAGCGAGCATCTCCAGCCGGACGACAACTCGACGGCGTACCAAGGTAGTGGTGGCGCCGCCCTCCCCGACACTGACTCCCCCAGTCTAGCCAGGTTTGACAGCATTTCTCGTCCCCTCGGGGCGCAGGACCCATCGAAGGAGGCGTCGCCCTCCCCCGAGGAGAGCGAGGCCGTCCTCCTCAGGGGCGGCGGCTTGATAGGCTCCGGTCTGTCGGGCGCGGGCTACGGGCCGAGCGGGACTGGCTCGAGGACGGGGTCGGCGAGCAGGTCGCCGCTCTCCACCGGAGGCTCTCAGGCGGAGCTCTCTGGCTCGGCCTCCAGGAGCCCTGTCCAGGACGACTTGAGAGCCGGGCCTCCGGAGGGTGCGAGTTCGGCCATCCTTCCGCCCTCGTCCTCACCCTTGCCCCGCGACGCCCCGCCCCCGCCCGTCCGAGGTGCCATCCCTGCCCGTCCCACGCCGCTGCCGATGCGTGAGGTTTTGTCCGTGGAAGCCGCCGGAAGGCCGCTGCCCGTGGACCCCGACCCGCCCTTGCCACCCGCACACGCCCTTCCGGAGTACATGGGCAGGGGCGGCCTCCGCTTCGACCAGCGAAGCGTGGACTACCACTACCCTGCCATCCAAGGGGGCTACGAGGGCGAGTACGAAGGCTACGGCCAGCACCAGCCCGGCTTCAGCCCTGAGATGGAGCTGCCGAGAACCTACTACGCCCACAGCCTGGCCATGGCCGAAATGGGCGGCCTGCACTCGCCGATCGGCAACATGCTCCCGTCCTCGTACGAAGCGCTCGGCTACCCCGACGAGCGCGACCAGGCCATGGGCGAGCAGCCGCCCGCGCAGGCAGTCCCGGTGCACCAAGGTAAAGGCTCGGTGCATGGCTCCCAGGCACGGGCTCTCCGACCCGCGCTCGCTGGGTCCTCTTCAGTCTCTTGTCGCCTCCCTCCTTCTGGTCTGCATGACACTTCGGGAACCTCCTTCACAGTATCTACCTGGACTTGATAGAAAGACCAAACCAATAGCGATGGCTTTTTCTTCGTATGTAAACTGGAGTCCCTTGCATCCCTCTGAGCTCCAGCCTTCGTAGCCCCGAGAGAGGACCTCTTGTCTCTCGCGGTCACCTTGAAACTCCTCCTAAAAGGTTCTTTGTCTTCATGGATTAAATCTTCCTGCATGCACACAACGGGACACTAAGCCGAAAGTTCGGCAACAGAGAATCACGGACAAACAACACAGCTCTCCCTGCCAGGAACTCTTAGCGGCCACATGACACTTCGCTGGCCAGGGCTACGGGACAAGGAAATCTGGGAATGCCATCGTGCTTTTTATTTACGCTTGTAGTTTTTTTTTTTTTTTTTTTTTTTTACTTTGCTTGCAGGGTTGCATTTCTTTTGTTATGAGATCAAAATAAATATCGGGGCTGTAGTGGTAGAGTAGCTTGATCACGCAGGACGCTGTAGTGTAAGCCCGAGTCTGTGTCGGAGGATATGGGTTATAGGGTCGTCCTCTCCCCTCTCTTCTTCTTCCTCTAGCTCTTAATTTTCTTCCTCCTCGTCGTCTTTTTCTCCCCCCCCTCCACCCTCCTCTCCTCCTCCTCCTCCTCCTCCTCCTCCTCCTCCTCCTCCTCCTCCTCCTCCTCCTCCTTTTCCTCTTTTTCCCTCATCCTTTTCTCCCTTCCCCTTTCCCTCATCCTCTTCCTCCTCCTTCACCACCTCCTTCACCACCTCCTCCTTCCCCTCATCCTTCATCTTTTCTCCATCTCCTTTCACCTCCTTTTCTACTTCTATCTCCCATTTCTTTCCGATTTTTTTTCTTTTTGTTTAGTATATAGTAACGCTCAGCGGATGTAGCTTGATGTTTTATTTCAAGATGCGTAATCACAGAAGTGTTTTCCTTGGTTGGCAGGGGTTGCTTTTCGGCTTTGTTTTCGCCTCGCTCCTCTCTCTCTCTCTCTCTATCTCTATCTCTATCTATCTGTCTCTCTCTATCTCTCTCTCTCTCTCTCTCTCTCTCTCTCTCTCTCTCTCTCTCTCTCTCTCTCTCTCTCTCTCTCTCTCTCTCTCTCTCTTCCCCTCTCTCTCTCTCTCTCTCTTCCCCTCTCTCTTTCTCTCTCTCTCCTCTCTCTCTTTCTCTCTCTCTTCCTCTCTTTCTTTCTCTCTCTCTTCCCCTCTTTCTTTCTCTCTCTCTCTCTCTCTCTCTCTCTCTCTCTCTCTCTCTCTCTCTCTCTCTCTCTCTCTCTCTCTCTCTCTCTCTCTCTCTCTCTCTCTCTCTCTCTCTCTCTCTTCCTCTCTCTCTCTCTCTCTCTTCCCCTCTTTCTTTCTCTCTCTCTTCCCCTCTTTCTTTCTCTCTCTCTTCCCTTCTTTCTTTCTCTCTCTCTCTCTCTCTTCCCCTCTTTCTTTCTCTCTCTCTTCCCCCCTTTCTTTCTCTCTCTCTTCCCCTCTTTCTTTCTCTCTTCCTCTCTCTCTCTTTCTCTCTCTCTCTCTCTCTCTCTCTCTCTCTCTCTCTCTCTCTCTCTCTCTCTCTCTCTCTCTTTCTCTCTCTCTCTCTTTCTCTCTCTCTCTCTCTCTCGCTCTCTCGCTCTCTCTCTCGCTCTCTCCTCTCCTCTCCTCTCCTCTCCTTTTTCCCAACCTCTTTAACACGGGCTTCATTTCAGGATCTTTCTTTACTTTCCGAGAAGTCCTGCTTGAGTTACTCACCTGAAGTGGGAGGGCGTGGAGGCCTCCTTCCGCCCTCTGTCTCTCCTTTCTTCTTGTATCCTTTAAAACAAAAACCTCTTTCATCTGTTTATCCTCTTATCCCTTTCTTCTCTTAGGCCTAGTGCAAAGATGCGAAGCTCGTTGGCCTCGAAAATCTTAGACGACTTTTTGGTCGATTTTAAAATTTATAATGATATCATATATGTTTCTTGGAGTTTTGCATGCAACTTAAGACTAAGGAATCTAATTTACTGCAGTTAGTTATCTATGGAACGAGGGAAAATAAGGATAAGAGAACTTGATGTCGGCCACTATTACTAAAAAATTAAAACAAAATGAAAATCGACTTACCAACCCTTATTTATATAATGTTACTGGAACCTCTTTTTTTTTAGGGGGCTCCTTTCCACCCCTCCTGACTGACCTATCTCCATTTTCTACTTTTGATCTTGTTTTCCTTTCCCTTCCTTTATTGCTGCCGCGCCTTTTCTCATTCCTAATTCGTGTCCGAGTCGTGACGTGACTTTCCCTGCATGTTTTCTCTTCTCTAGACGCCCTCCTTCGGGGCCACGATAAGTAGATCTACTCTAATGGTTATGGATGATGTTGATGATTTATTCATTTGAGAACCCCGTGTTGCCAGTAGTGTTGTCGGCATTACCACAACTACTATTACTACTTCTACTACTATTACTGCTACTACAGCTACTATTACTACTACTACTGTTGCTATTACTACAACTACTACTGTTGCTGCTACTACTACTACTACTACTACTGTTGCTACTACTACAACTACTACTGTTGCTGCTACTACTACTACTACTACTACTGTTGCTACTACTATTACCACTACTGTTACTATTACAATTATTAGTAGTAGTATCATCATTGATGACGCTATTGCTTGTGCCGTTAGCGTTGTCATTCTCGTTGTCCTTCCTGCCTTTGGTGTTGCGTAGTTTGTTTGTTTTTTCTTTCGCGGTTGTTTCCTCCGTGTTATTTTCCGGCCAGGTGAAAAGTTAAGCGTTGAGTGAGCTGCGAGGCGGGGGGAAGGAAGGTTGGTTGCAAAGGTCAATCGGTAATCAAGGAGCAATGAGTTGAGGGGGCGGAGGGGGGTGGGGGGGGGGATTGGGTGTTCCGGCGTTGCGACTGTTGCAATATTGATGTTCGATTCCACAGTACAAAGTTTTTTTTTTTTTTTTCTCTCTCTCTCTTTCAGTTTCACTTATCTTTGGTGAGGTTTAGTTTGTATCACTACGTTTTTGCACTTTCATGTTTTGTTTATTTATTTTCGTCAGTTATTGATCTATATGATTTTGATACTTTTTTGCTTTTGTTTCCTCGCTGATGTATCTTTTTTTGACAAATTTTGAATTTTTACTTAGTTTCTTTTCTTCTTTTCTTTGCATCTCGTTCTTGCCACTGATGGCTTGTCTTCTCTCTTTATCCTACCTCATCCCCCTTTCCATTTCGCCCGCCCACCGCCTACCTCCTCCTCCTCCCGCCCATCATTGTTCCTCTTCCTCTCCTTATTTTTTTCTTCGCTCCTCCTCTAGTTTTTATCTCCTGCTCCTTCTCCTTCCCTTCTTTTCTTTGTCCCATTCTCCTTCTTATCCTCCCCCCCCCCTCCTTCGGGTTCTCCTGTTCTTACTTCTCCCCCTTCCCATTTCCCTTATTTCACCTTCTCATTTCCTTATTTTTCTCCTTATTCTTCTCCTTTTCCTTCTCCTCATTCAACCCCCTCTCCTTCCCCTTCCCTTCCCTTCCCTTCCCATCCCTTCCATCCAGTTCCTTTCTTCTCCCTTTGTCTTCTTCCCCCATCCCTTAGCGCCCCCATTTTAACCCCCCTCTCCTCAACCCCTCCCCCTACCCCCACCCTGCTGCGTGGGTGACCTCGTGCTCCCAGCGTGACGTCACGTCGAGGGCGCCTGGAACCCGGCCAAGAAGTGAGTTCCAGGCGCCGTCGTGTTCTTCTCGTTCCAGGGATCAGAGAAAGTGTTCTTGTTACGGCTAGTCCAGGCGATTGCTCGTGTCCCTTCTTCTTCCCCTTTTCTTTCCCCTTTTCTTTCCCCTTTTCTTTCCGTTAGAGGGGAGCTTTGTAGCGCCCCGTGAAGACCTGGCGATGTATGTCTCGCTATTTATTTATTAATTTATTATTTTTTTATTTATTTATTTTTTTTTATTATTATTATTTTCGCCGCATGATTCTTGACCGACGTTCGTTTCTCCAAGAGTGCGGTGCTGAGCGTGGAATGTTCCAGGCTCTCGGTATAAATCGGGTGACTGCGTTTACGTCTCATAAAGTCAAGCAGTTTTTTTTTTTTTTTCTTCTCCTTTTTGCTTTCGGTTTCTTTCTCCCTTACCGTGGATCCTTTTTTTTTTTTTTTTTTTTTTTTTTTTTTTTTTTTTTTTTTTTTTTTTTTTTTTTTTTGGTGAACGAACTTACTTCGATGCATATCAGTCTCAACTTAAAAGACTGTTGACAATGTGCCTTTTTTTATGAATCTTTGCGTCCTCCGTCTTTGCACAGCTTCCAACGCCATCAATCTTGCAACTTGAAGCTGCCTTGTTGATGGAGTTTACTGCTGCAACGCCGTAATGATTGACGAAGATTATTTAAGATGCCGTTTTGGTTGCATGCCATTGAAACACTTTCGTTTGGAAACTCAGGCGCTTTTGTTGTTTTAGATTATCGACATTCCAGAATACATTCATGTGCACAAATGTATACCAACCGGCATGCAAAGCCAGGCTCCTCGTCACCTTGGACTTTCTTCATTCCTAAACTCTTTGTTCCTCCACCATTAATCTTAGAAAGTTATCCATTGAACCGATGCACGGCGATGTTAAAGCATGACCCAATTAATAGAATATCCCCCATGAATGCAAACGAATGAAGCTAACTAGTAAACACTCCCAAAGGACTTCCAAAGCATAGGTAGGAGGGGAGCCAAGCCGCGATGTCCCCGGCCGGAATTCCAGGGGGGGCGCGCGGTGCATTCCCCGCAATCGCCACAAGGAAGCGCGGACGAAGCCCAAAGGATCGCAAGAAATGAGATAAACTTCTATAAATAGTTGGCGTCTCACCTTCGCGATCGGCCGCGTGGATCCGTAGCCTTGGTAGAAGGTGCCGCGCCAGGACCTTGGCGCTGACGCTGCGGCCGCGCGGGGAGGGCTGGGCGGGCCCTGGCGGCGCCGGCGTTGTTGTTGTTGTTTTATTATCATTATCATCATCAGAATTGTTGTCGGTTGTAGTTGTAGTAATGGTATTGATATTACTATTTTATTATCACTACTGTTTTTATTTATCTTATTATTATTGTTGTTGTTGTTGTTGTTAATATCATTATTATTATCGATATTGTTATCTTTACTACTAATATTAATGTTAATATTAATATTGGTAGTAATATTAATATTAATCACTACTACTAGTACTGCTACTCCTTGTTATTTAGTTAGAGTTTTATTTGTGTGTTTCTGCAAGGAGGAAATCAGCTATTTAATACTATGGTTCGACAGCCTCCCGTGCCATTGCGCCTTTGTGACTTTTCGTATTATTTCATGAAAAATATGTATATAATTACTTCTTCGCGACATTTTCTTCCTCGTTGTATCCTAATGATTTCTGACCGTTTTCCTTATGAAGTCATGACGAGCGGCCGTGCGCTCTTTCCACCATCAGCACTGAATGACGTCATCGTCCACAACCGACGACGCTCCCTGCCGACTGAATTATTCACAACCAATCAATGATCGTCTTAGTAAATGACGTCATATATTACGACCAGTAGAAGGTATTCTCACGGTGACGTCAGAGCTAAAAACGTGAGCGGTGTATTTTTTTTTCCTTTTTTCTTTATCCCAAGTCATCTGAAATACCCTCCTGTGGACTTTTCAATCGATCACTAAATTTCCTGCCGTTTTTTTTCTAATCTGGAGGTCCATCAGGCAACCGAAGCCGAGAACATGACGAAAATAGGACAAGGGCAATGCGAAATTAAGGTGGTTTGAGAAAAACTATTTTTTTTCCTGAAAATCATTTGCAATTCGCACGAACTTTGTGAATGAAGGTTATGATTTTTTTTTTCTTGAGACGGTGCACGTGAAACAATTCCGATTGGCTGAATGCAACGTGCCCAAACAACGCCGTCGTATTCTGAATATTTACCATCAATTATCATCACAAACCCGTTACCTATCAGGTAGTTATCACCGCAAACCTGTCCATTTTTTGTATCCGTCCCATTAAAAGAAATGATAAAAAAAAACAGTTTACAACACATCAACAGCCACGAAAGTGAACTAATACGAACGCAATGGAAAATGATTATCCTTTTTTTGTCGCTGTGAGAGCCTCGTCCCTCTGCGGCCGAGGTGAGGTAAGAGGCACTCAGAATTACGGGCCATTACAGTACTTCATTCCGAATAACTGCCGGAATTTCTCCTTTTTGCGGCCGTGTCTCTGGTGCAAGTGTCGGCCGAGGAGGACTTGCATTGCGGCGGCAGCAGTGTGTGTCTTGGGCTTTTTCGGTGGCTGGTGGTCGGGGTTACCCTTGAGCTTTTAGTAAATTCTTGTTGTTGTTGTTCTTGTTGTTATTTGGTATTACTGTTGTTGTTCTTGTTGCTGCTGTTTCTATTATTGTATATGTTGTCACTGTTAGTTGTGGTAGCAGTAGCAGTCTACTATTACCACTACTGCTACTGCTGTTATTGTTATTTTTGTCATCATTATTATTACCTGAATTATAGTCATGCCTATGATTTGTGTGCTTGCTGTAGCTTTCGTTGTCATCGCCAGTAGTATTTCATATGTTTTCTCCTTGTCACCGAAACCACCACCACCACCACCACCCTCCCCTTGCCCGCCTTCTGCTACCCCTCTCCATCCCTTCTCCTTCTTTCATCCCCCTTTTCCACTCCCACTCCTCCTTCCATCCCTCCCCCCCTTCCACCCCTCTCCCCCCTTCTTCGCCGTCTTCCACCCCCACTTCCCCCTCCTTCCCACATCCACCCTGATACGTCGACACACTCTCGTGACCACGCGCCTTCGAGGTCAACGCTGGCTGATCCACAGGTACACTCTGGGCTCATTAACGGAGGAAGAGGAGGAGAAGGAAGAAGGGGGGGGAAGTGGAGGTGGAAATGGAGGTGGAGGAGGAGGAGGAGGAGGAGGAGCAACAACACGTAAGGAAGAGGAAATGGAGTGGGATCAGTAGGAGAGAGGGTGATGGGCAGGAGGGTTTGGTGATGATGACGGCGATGACGAAGAGGAGTAGGAGGAAGCGGTGAAGACGGAAGAGGTGATGGAAGGAATACGCGAGATTGAAAAAGTAGAAGTCAGTGGAGTTATCTGTGTGTAACATAAAAATTTTATGTTGTTAAGATGTGTGTCAGAGAGAGAGAGAGAGAGAGAGAGAGAGAGAGGACGAAAATAAAAGGTTGATATACGAAGGAAGAAGGACAAGACGAAGGAAAGAGAGATGTAGACAAAAAATCTAGGATCAGAAGAGAAAAGGGGAAAGGAAATAGAGGGAAGGGTCTCTCTTTGCTCCTTCCTTTTTCCGACTTCATTCTTGACATCTAGCCTTCTTATCCCCTCTCCTCTGTGTCTCCCTGCCTCCGTCTTCCCCACCCTAATCCCCCCCCCCCCGCCCCCGTCGGCAGCACCGCTGTCACCTTACGACCTTGTACGACCCATCAGTCTTAATAGGCCTGAGAGCTAGCAATCTTCAAGCCAGGTAGCGGTCTTGTGGGGAGAGAGAGAGAGAGAGAGAGAGAGAGAGAGAGAGGGAGAGGGAGAGGGGGGGGGATTTAAAATTTAAATTCAAAATAATTCACTCCATTTATTACAAAGGACATATTTTCTAAATGGAGAGACATGCAGACAGAGAGGGGTGGGAGGGGGTAACGAGACTTTTTCGTGTTTCGATAAAAGATATAATGCTAAGGGCACCAGTACCCTCTCTTCTCTCCAGTTCCATTATCATTTTTACACTTCAATCATCGTTCGCTCATTCTCCCAGTCTCTCCTTCCCTCTCACTCTCACTCTCCACACCCTGTCTCTCCCCTTCATTCCTGCCACAGCTACTCCCACTTCCCCTCTCCCCATTTACCCCCCCCCCACCTTCCCCTTCCGCCTTGCTCTATGGAGATACGAACTCAATTTGTGGAGTAAATTGAAAGGCTCCGAGGAATTTTTGAGGTTTTAAAGAGGATTTCTCATTCTATTTCTTTCGCCTTCTTGTATTTATGAACAGTGTTCCTCTGAAGTGTTTACAGGCGGGAAGACGCAGTGCATTCCAGAGTGGGAATACAATATTAGAGATAAGAGAATGTAAACAAGATGCGAGAGGGGGTGGGATAGAGAGAGAGAGAGAGAGAGAG
>BOPN01001526.1:145000-167500 GCA_017312705.2 Penaeus japonicus
TCCCCCACGTGCTCACGAACTCACGCATTGCTTAGAAATGCCCCTCGTAGGTTCCATTTTAGGGGAAACGTTCATGGGATGACGTTTGCGAAACGGTCGTAAGTTAAGGATACAATAGTCAATTGTCTATGTTTTTTGTAATTTCTTTGAGCTCTTCGTCGCCTTTTTGTTATTGTCTTTATATTATTTTTAGAAATACACTTTCTACTGCAATGCGTTTGATACATATTCCACCGTTAAAAAGATGCAATTAAAAAATAATGTACACAAGGTCTAAGGTGAGAGTTAGAAGCAGAGCAAAGTGACCCTTAATTACTCGTCCTAAAATTCCCGACTGCAAACCCCTCTCTGGGCCTGCCCGCGGGGGAGTCCTTTTGACTTTGACCTTTTGATTGACAGGTCTATCGTGGTCTTCTTTTGATTTTTGTTCTTTCTTTCTTAGCAGTTTCCACTCTAACCATTATTCGTTTTCTTCATCTAGCATCTTTATCTCAGCTCATATTCCTTCCCCTTTTAATGTAATCCACTTTTTTTATATCTTCTCTCCTTCCACATCCTCTTCCTCCTTCTCCTCCTCCTTCTCCTCCCCCTCCTCCTCCTCCTCCTCCTCCTCCTCCTCCTCCTCCTCCTCCTCCTCCTCCTCCTTCACGTTCTCCTTCTCCTCCTCTTCCTCCTCTTCCTCCGCGTTCTCCTTCATCTCCTTCCCCTTGCTCTTTCATCCCCTCCCTCCCTCCCTCCCAAGAACTCTATCCTCCTAAATAATAGACATTTTTTCCTCACTTCTTTAGGGTCGAGTAATCTGATTCTTCGAAGGTGGCGATAATAGAAGGGCATTTTAGCAAGCCTTACGCCCCCGGGGCTGGAATCGCTGCGTGTGTTTGGAGGACGGCCAAGGGTGGGCGTGAATGGGCGTTCCTCGCACCCCATTGCTCCTCGGTGTCATCTTGGGATACCATTAACACCGTTGAACGCGCCAGGGGAGTGCGTGTATGTGTGTGTGTGGGAGGGGGGGGGTGATTGCCCAGGGGAAAGATACAGAATAGTTCAAGCGCTGTCATGATCTTACCCGCGTATGATGATTCGCCATACACGTACCTCTTGTCACATGCTCAAGGGCTTTTGACAATTGGTAACGTTATCTTTCTACCTTCGTTCTATTACGCTCTCTCTCTCTCTCTCCTTCTCCCTCTCTCTTCCTCTCTCCCTCTCTCTCTTGTCTCCATAGCAACGTAACTACAGAATAGCTTTGAAAAGGTAACAACTCTTACTGTTTCTGTCACTCTTCCTTAGTTTCCTGTCTTTCGGTTCATTCGTTTTCTCTCTCCATTTCCCTATCATTCTCCCTCTCCCTCCCCCCTCTTTCCCTCTCTCTCTCTCTCTCTCACTCACTCACTCACTCTCTCTCACTCTCCCTTTCCCTCTCCCCTCTCATTCTCATTCTCATTCTCATTTTCATTTTCACTCTCCCTCCCTCTCTTTCTCCCTCTCTTTCTCTCTCTCTCTCTCTCTCTCTCTCTCTCTCTCTCTCTCTCTCTCTCTCTCTCTCTCTCTCTCTCCCTCCCTCCCTCTCTCTCTCCCTCTCTCTCTCTCTCTCTCTCTCTCTCTCTCTCTCTCTCTCTCTCTCTCCCCCTCTCTCTCCCTCTCTCCCTTCCTCTCCCTACTTCCTATTCCCTTCCCCTCTCTCTTTGGTAATCCCTCTCCCTCTCGCCCTACCTCATGTTCCCTCTCCCTACCTCCTGCTTCCTCTCCCTCTCTCTAACTCTTGTTCCTTCTCCCTCTCTCCCTACCTCTTGTTCCTTCTTCCTCTCTCCCTGACTCCTGTTCTACCTCTCTCCTTCTTCGCCCCTGAGCTCGTTCGCATTACTATTTACCCTCAAAATAATTTCCCCGTGTTCGGCTCGACATAATGTAAAGAATTCTCGATATGGCACTTTGCGAGTTTAAGTGCATTTGGCCAAATTGTATTTGACTTTCCACTTGTGTTCCCTTTGTTAAACGTGGCTTTTGTCGGAGGCGATATTTTCCTGAAGGAGCTGTTAGCGACTCCCTCCGGGTTTTTTTCTTCTTGCAGGCGCTTGCGAATTTCCTCGGCGGCTTTCTCCGTATTTTCCTGATAGTTGATTAGGCCGGGAAGCTTTAAGGAAAACAAGGACGAGGGAAATAGGCCAATATACGTTGTTTTTTTTTTTTTTTTTTTTTTCAACTGGGCGTGAGGTGTTTTTTAATGCGACTTTGTTATTCTCTGTCTGTCTATGTGTATGTTTGTATGTATGAAATGGCAGGGTGGGAATTAATCATATGTCACTGAACTTTACTTGACCTTGCTGACCTCGCTTGAGGAAAGGTTACCAAGACCTTTCCTTTTTCCGGTTAATGGCTTTGCGATATGGATCATTTGGTGAGCTTGTCTCTTTGTCTGGCAGTGCCTTTGTATTTCTCTCGCCCTCAATTATCTCGCTTTTCTATTTCTCCCTCTCCTTCTCGCCCTCGACCTCCCGTTGGATCAGTCTATCTTTAATTACCCTTTTCTCTTTATTTGTTCTTTGTTCTGACGCAAGTTGTTACCTCCCTTCACTTGCATCGCCCTTCTCTATTGATAACATTTTCCATCCGGTTGGATCATTTCTGCTCTCTCTTGTCCTCCTCCTCCTCCTCCTCCTCCTCCTCCTCCTCTTTCATGTGTCTTACGTCATTGTTGTCTTGTTCCCTCATTTGATCGCTTATCTCCCTCTCTCTTCATTTATCACACAATACTTCCTTTTCGCCCTTCATCTCGCTTCTTTTATTGAATTACGTCATTCCTCTTCTTTGTTCTTTCCTTTTCGTGTCCTAGCTTCCTGTTCTTTCCGACTTCTGTCTCCCCGTACCCTTCTGAACTCTCATTTCCCCCTTTTCCTCATTTTGATTTTCTCTCTCTCTCTCTCTCTCTCTCTCTCTCTCTCTCTCTCTCTCTCTTTCTCCATTTTTCCTTCCTTCCTTTGCACTCCAAATACGTCTTCCCGCCTCCGCGCTCTACTTAGTCGGTGAGCATTCATCATATAGTGTCGAGGTGCTACAGTGTTTGTTATGATGCTGTCGACTTTTAAGTGTTTGCTGGCGGTGTCTTGACTGCTGGCTAGCCTTCTGACCCGTGGCACTGGACCTTTCCCTTCTCTCCTCGTCGTGTGCCATCTCCTGCGCTCGCGCTCCTTACCTTTTTCGCTTCCACTTTTCCACTTCTGTTTCCGTGTCAAATTTTCATCCACTGGTCACTCTTACTCTCATGCTCTCCTTCCCCCTTCTCTCCCACCCACCCCTTTCTCTCTCTCTTTCTCTCTCTCTTCTCTCTCTCTCTCTCTCTCTCTCTCTCTCTCTCTCTCTCTCTCTCTCTCTCTCTCTCTCCCTCCCTCCCTCCCTCTCTCCCTCCCTCCCTTCCTTCCTTCCTTCCTTTATCCCTCTTTCTTCCCTCTCAATTTCTTCTTCTCTCCCTCATCCTTTCACCATCTCTCCTTCCTCTTCCTCTCCCGCCGACGACGTCACCACGGCGCAAGATCTTATTGCCTGAGCCATTGTGTGGTGCTTGAGGTGGTGACAGTGTGGTGATCCTGTGTGTGTTCTTCCATTGCTCTCGCTTTCTCCCTCTATCGTATTTTTCTATTTTTGCCTTTATTTCTTTTTCTCTTTTCTATAGACGCATGTGTCATCGTTAGCGTATGATGGAACAAGTGCATGGAGGGGATGTGGGATAAGAATGAAAGTTAAGAAACAGGGGAATAAGAGAAGGGGATAAAGATATTACTCAACTCAAAGGACGAAAGAAGGACACAGAGGAAGAGCGGGAAGTAGATTAGATATGAAAGAAGTCGAGGTAACGAGCTCCATGCCTTCTCAAGCAACGCACCTCGAAACAGAGGGGGGGGGGGTTGAGACTAATGCTGCCGTTTAACTGTAAGGAGAATGGGATGGGGAAAAGTTGCACGGAACTCCTTATTTCGAGTGTATCTGTGTGTGTGTGTCTTTGTTTGTGTCATTTGTCTGTTTGTGATAGATGGGGAGAAAGGAGACGTAATTTATTTTATCGTTTTAGTCATCAAAACCTTCAAAACGGTTTACCCCTTTTCTTGAATTCTGGGGGGAAAATCTTAATTCTTATTACTGTTATTATCGCAATTTACGCTGTTATTATTATTGGTAATAGCGATAGAATTAGATCCTATTTTCTTGAAAATCCAAGGAATGGGATAGACAGGATTCGTAAAAACAAAAATCATAAAACAAAAGTGGACAGAGTATGCTTACTCCCGGCGTCAACTATTTGATCAGAATAGCAGGAAAAAACATTAGGTATTGTTACTACTCTTACCATAATCTAGTGTTATACGTTTTTGGCAATAGTTCAGGTATTTTTTTTATATGAATCTGATTGTAATGTTAATTGATTGCGAAATATTCACCATACAAATATGTAACACGAGAAACGCTGCGAGCCGATTCCGGGGACGACTGATTTAGATCTACACCGCCAGTCGTCGTCGTCGTCACAGCGACACTCGGTAACTTCCCAGCCCCTTCCCCGCGAAGTAATCGGAGCCATAGGGAGGGAATTTTGCGAATTTGAAGCAAGCAGAGGTGGAAGGTTCTAGATAGAGGTAATGGGAAGGGGAGGATGTATGGTTGTCTCTACCGTCTTCAGTTGAGTGACGTGTGTGTGTGTTTGTGTGTGTGTTGACAAACACAAAAAAACATTACTTACAACAATTCATTACTTACTTTACTTACAAGCCTCACGATTTTTACCGATCTCCTCCTCGTTTCCTACGACCCACCCTCTTCCCCCTCTCCTCCCCGCCCCCGCCCCCGCCCTCTCCCACATTTCCTGCCAAGGCGTTCCCTCCTGTCAGCGGACAAGGACACAATAGTGATGAACTTTAGGAGACACAAAAGGTCAAATCGATTCGATCTTTGTAGCAGCGGACGGAGACAAGCGGAGACGGAAAGGAAAGGAAGAGCGCGAGAGAGAAATAAAGGATGATTGAAAGATTAGAGGGAAAGAGGCGGGAAGATAGATTGAAGAAAAGGGGGGATGAAATTAATCAATGAATTAGTTTCAAAAAGAAAGATGGCGATGGAGGAACGGGGAGGGGAAGAGAGAGAGAGAGAGAGAGAGAGAGAGAGAGAGAGAGAGAGAGAGAGAGAGAGAGAGAGAGAGAGAGAGAGAGAGAGAGAGAGAGAGAGACGGGGGGGGGGAGGAGAATGACAGAAACAGTGACACTGTAATTATCCAAAAGTGTTTCTAGTTTTACGTTGTCAAAGAGACACACACTCGTTACCTTATATATGCACGTAAATATAAATACAGTCTTGTACATATACCCATACACACTCGCGCTCTCTCCCTCAAACATGCTCTCTCATACACATACACACACACACACGAGCTGGAGTGGAGAAGAATGTCTTGTAGGGATATTGTTATTTCCAAGCCTGCAACAAAGGAGGATGAGCTGGTGCGTTGCAGAAGTGTCAGCTCTGGATGTTCTGTTGCATCTTGCAAGATGGCGTTTGATACGGGCGCGACTCTGAGCGTTTTGTAGGGCCAAGAAAGTGAAGAGAATTTTTTTTCTATTGTTAGGTTTCCATTTTAGTAATTAGTACTCACCCGCGCGCGCGTATTTCCTTTTTTTTTTGCCCATTTGCGATCATTTACCGTGTTGTTTCACACACTCGATTATTTTTACGTATGATTTTGCTTCAGTTGCATCATTCCCTTCAGTTATTCACTTATTCCCAATCGTAGAGGGGAAAGGGAGTGATAAAGAAAAGGAAAGGAATTGGATAATTAAAGCGGCTCTGAAGATGAAAGGAATGAGTCGAGAGGGGCGGGAGTGGAAGGACAGGAACAAGTGAAGGCATGATAACACTCGGTGAAACTGGTTGCGAATGCGCGGAGAGGAACCATGTTAAAGATACTGTCGAAATGAAGATATTCTCCCGTTTGGTGGAGCCATGTCAAACTAGCAGAAAAATAAAGGATTTCTTCTTTAACAGATTAATTTGAATTTCTTGAGACGTGTGTCGAGTGTGCGGCTGTCTGTCTGTCTGTCTGTAAGTAAGCATGCCTTCAGTGCGGGTTTAGAAGCAGGTGCACCAGGATCATCGACCCAGGCCAGCCAGCATCTCGAGTATGCTGGGGAGGCTTGGGGATTCGACCAGATCATGTCCTCTCTACCCATGAGGGGGGGGGGGGTGCCAGGTCCTGACGTCGCCGTGGCTGGTATTCTACCTGAGGGAGGAGGGGGAGGGGGCGGGGGCGGGGGCGGCGGCGGCGACGTCTTGACATCACTTTGGCTGGTATTGTACCCGAGGGGGGGGGGAGGAGGCTGCGAGCTCTTGACATCACTTTCCCTGGAATTGTACCCGAGTGGGAGTGGGGAGGGGGCAGCAAGTTCTCGACATCACCCTCGTTGGTATCAAGTCCGAGAGGTGTGTGTGTGTGTGAGAGAGAGAGAGAGAGAGAGAGAGAGAGAGAGAGAGAGAGAGAGAGAGAGAGAGAGAAAGAGAACGAAAGTGGTGAGGGATGGGAGTGAGAGAAACAACACGAGATGAGTTGAGGTACAGAAGAGAGAGAGAGAGAGAGACCGAGAGGGTGGAGAGAGTGAAAAGAGTTGAGGAAAAAGAGGAAGGGGAGACATTTTATATAAGAGTAAAGAAAGGCGAATGGTTGTTTGGATATGTGTGTGTGTGTGCGTGCGTGCTTGCGTGCGTGTGTGGGCATCTCGTGAGGGAAAGGGAAGTTGGCCAATGGAGAAACAGGCTTAGTGGAACAAGAAAGAGAGAGAGAGAGAAAGATTTGGGTGCGAGAGGAGAAAGAGGAGGAGGAAGAGAGGGAAAATGATAGGAAAAGTTAAAGTGGTAAGTGACTTTTTGTCTCAACGGACTCAATTGATTAGTCGTGATGTCCATCCGTTTGTTGAGAGAAGTGACGGATATTGAGAACTTGATTTCAGATCGGACTATGTTTTTAAGCATGTTGATTTAAGCGTTTAGTTACGTCACGAACTCGTCTCGCTCGGCGGGGTGAACGTCCAGCTTGTCACCACGAAGATTAAATTGTTCTTCTATCATTTACAAGTTTGGGTTTTTTATCACAAGTAGACGCAACACGGACGCCCATTTCTAAGGATTTCGTAGAGGGGGGAGAGAGGTGCGGAGCTTGGGACGTGTTATGCTACACAATTGCTTTTTCAAGTCTTTTTTTTTTTCTGGGTATTACACCTCCGCCTCCACTCCTTCCTCTCTCTCCGCGGCTCACGTCTCCTCCCTCTCCCTCTCCCTCTCCCTGATTTACATCTCCCTCTCCGTGTTTACCATCTCCCCCGCCCCCTTCCTCGCTGCCCCTACCCCCTTCCTCGCAGCCCCTACCCCCCTTCCTCGCAGCCCCTACCCCCCTCCGAGCCATATTCGGGGAAAAGTGTAAAGATTTACTTATACAATGGCACTGCGTTTTTTCTTTCTTTTGCCTTTTTTTTTCCTCCCCGCATAATGAAGTCTCATTTCCTGGCAAGCGAAGCGTAACCAACCGGTGAAATACGAGAGAGACGGAGAATTAGATTGGCAGACAGACCGGCAAACAGAGACAGGGAGACTGCGAAAGAAGAAGAAAGATAGGGAAGGAGAAGACAGGAATAGAAGGAACAGAGGGAGCGAGACCTGTCGAAGTGAAGGGGGAAAGAGGAATAGCAAGAGCTCGCGAGAGAAAGAGGCTGAGACAGACAGCTGGCCTTAGATATACTCAAAAGAATAGGAATCACAGGGAGTATACCTGGACTGAGCGCGGCTTGTTTATGTGTCTGGCGATGTGACGGTAGATGAGGTCGTGGTGTCGTATCCCCCACGTCATGATTCCAGTTCTCAGCAAAAGTCGAGCCTCCAGCCCAGTTTTCACACGTACGCTAATGAAATATAAGTTGTTTAGTGGGAATGGCAGTCACTTGCATCGCCTTTTACTGAAAACCATTAGTATCTCCAAAATTGTTGCAAAAATCTTATGACAGTGCGGACTACTGTCGTTTTTTTTTTTTTTTTCCTTTTTTTTTATAACCTTTGACGCGACTATTACCGAAATCCATCGTTAGCAAGAAGGAATGAAGAAAGACAGTCGTTGAGTGAAAACGCGATCGAAAAGGGAGATATTTTCCCCATTGCTTTTTTAGAAAACAAGAACACGTCCCTGCCAGACACTTGAGATGAGGAGGCTTATGCCGCTCAGGACGTGGGTTTTACACACCCACCCACTCTCTCTCTCTCTCTCTTTCTCTTTCTCTTTCTCTTTCTCTTTCTCTTTCTTTCTCTCTCTCTCTCTCTCTCTCTCTCTCTCTCTCTCTCTCTCTCTCTCTCTCTCTCTCTCTCTCTCTCTCTCTCTCTCTCTCTCTCTCACACTCACTCACTCACTCACTCTCACTCACCCAAGATTTTATTTTTGATTCTTTTATTTATCACAGAATGATTATGCTTTAATATATATGCGACCGCCAATTGCCTGCCCGCCGCTAGATCCACTAAACAGTAGACCAAATATCTCAAAGCCCAGGAGAACGAGCGAGACGAATCCAGATAACGCTTCAGTAACGATATTCAATGCCTCGAAAAAAAATGTTAGACTCGTGTCTTAATGAAGGCGAGGGTGGCTGGCCTCAGTGCGAGCCGGGTAATGCTGGCAACAGATAATTA
The DNA here is from genome assembly GCA_017312705.2 of Penaeus japonicus. NCBI lineage: Eukaryota > Metazoa > Arthropoda > Malacostraca > Decapoda > Penaeidae > Penaeus > Penaeus japonicus. The sequence goes on from BOPN01001526.1 coordinate 153,710, forward strand.
GGGGAATAAAGGGAGAGTATATAAAAGCCTGTAAAATTGTATATGTATATATATTTTTTATCTCTTTTCTACATGATTTTCTTATTAATATATTTATTAATTCAAGGACGATTTTTCGAACACATTAGCCGATGTGATGCGTAACTGTACGTGTTGCAATAGGGAGTTGTTGATGTTGGTCGGTGTTCATTCAATTCAAGGTGATGTGTGTCTGGGTATCGTATGGGCGGATTGTTCATCGACTCTGGGATTTTTTGGGTGTTCGATTGCATATAAGGATGAAAAAGTGCATATGGTGTTGTTGTTAGGAGCAGTTTACTATTTAATGATTTGTACAAAAGCAAATAACAATGTTCTGTCATCATTATCGACACTATCGTGAGAGTTTTGATAAAATTTTGATACCGCCCCCTTATTGGCTGTGAAATGGTGCAGCTGCAAACACGAAATTCTTAAAACATTTAAATGAATACCGTAATACCCAGAATGTGCATCCGTTTTTAATTTTCAATCCAATTAGGAAAAACTGAAAGGTGTATGATTATTAATTCAGTTCTGATGTTCACTAATGTGCGTCCGCGACCATGCATATAAATGTATTCCTTTACTTACACTGTAATAACAGAGTTCAAGTACAGTTTTGATACAGCGAAAGGTGCTGTATTATTTCTTACTCGTTTTGATAAATGAAGAGTGATGATATGATAAAGATTATGATAACAGTTGCGATTATGTCGATTTGCTTGTCGATTGACGAATAAGAGTGAGACAAATAATCATATGCAATGGTTGGCTAATTGCAAGTTAACGATGAACAGCTGATAAAAATGCGACGGCGCAATAGCGTGACATTCGTGATCAACCATTGGGAATTGTTGAATAGAATGCCACCACATTTCCGGTCCAGATTTCGGAAGTGCCGGTGACAGGGGAGCGTGGGATGCAAACGTGGCACTGTGCCAAGTGTCATCTCGAAGAGTGAAACGCGCCCACACACATGCAACATACACATGAGAGAGAGAGTGAGAGAGAGAGAGAGAGAGAGAGAGAGAGAGAGAGAGAGAGAGAGAGAGAGAGAGAAAGGGAAACAAAAGCAAAGACAAAGGAGTGGGTGACATGCCAGAGGAACTTTTGGCTCTCAACTTTGCATATATTTTTGCCATTCTTTTCTCTAACACTCAAAAAAATCTCCAGATGTCCCCTCTCTCTCTCTCTCTCTCTCTCTCTCTCTCTCTCTCTCTCTCTCTCTCTCTCTCTCTCTCTCTCTCCCTCCCTCCCTCCCCCTCTCTCTCCCTCTCTCTCCCTCTCTCTCCCTCTCTCTCCCTCTCTCTCCCCCCCCCCCCATTTCCCCTGCCTCCTCGCGCTGATGATGTTGAACTTGAAGATATTTTGCTTGAAATATTTTACTTTTCGATTTTTCTTTCTTGAATTTCATACCGCTTCTGTTTTTTGTTTTTTTTTGTGTGTGTGTGTGTTTTTGTTTTTAAGATTCGGTTTAATTTATTTTATTTTTTATATGAATCTGCCTCTCTCTCTCCTTCCCTACCTCCCTCCTTTCTCTCCCTCTCTCACCCTCTCACCCCCTCCTCCTCCTCCTCCTCCTCCTCTCTCTCTCTCTCTCTCTCTCTCTCTCTCTCTCTCTCTCTCTCTCTCTCTCTCTCTCTCTCTCTCTCTCTCTCTCTCTCGACACTTTGCCTTTGCTCTCTGAGGATTTAGTAAACTTTGCAGTCCTTTAGGCTTACGCAACAGAATATATTTATTTTAATCGTCACCTGTTTGATTATTTTGTTGCATCCTGTAGGAACTTTGCTGATCAGGAGATTGCATTCTCCCTCGCACTTCCCTTGTGTAGGGGAGAAAGAGAGAGAGAATGGAATGGAGGGAGGGAGGAAGGGGTAAGGGAAAAGTGGAAAGGAGGGAGGGAGGAAGGGGTAAGGGAAAAGTGGAAAGGAGGGAGGGAGGGAGGAAGGGGTAAGGGAAAAGTGGAAAGGAGGGAGGGAGGAAGGAGTAAGGGAAAAGTGGAAAGGAGGGAGGGAGGAAGGGGTAAGGGAAAAGTGGAAAGGAGGGAGGGAGGAAGGGGTAAGGGAAAAGTGGAAAGGAGGGAGGGAGGAAGGGGTAAGGGAAAAGTGGAAAGGAGGGAGGGAGGAAGGGGTAAGGGAAAAGTGGAAAGGAGGGAGGGAGGAAGGGGGAAGGGAAGAGGGGAAGGAAGGAGGGAGGGAGGAAGGGGTAAGGGAAAAGTGGAAAGGAGGGAGGGAGGAAGGAAGGGGTAAGGGAAAAGTGGAAAGGAGGGAGGGAGGAAGGGGTAAGGGAAAAGTGGAAAGGAGGGAGGGAGGGAGGAAGGGGTAAGGGAAAAGTGGAAAGGAGGGAGGGAGGAAGGGGTAAGGGAAAAGGAGACTGAGACAGACAGAGAGTAGGAAAGTGGGAAATGGGGAGTATCCTTTGATTAATAGCAGTTCTCGTGTTTGTATGGCTTGTGAGGCGCATGCTTTTGTTAGTGTCGACCGTGTACATCGACGACTTCAATCATTTTCCCTCTTCCCCTCTTGCAATTTCCGGGAAAATACAATGGCGGGAGAGGGAGGGAGAGAGGGAGAGAGAGGGGGGGGAGGGAGAGGGATAGAGAGAGAGAGAGAGAGAGAGAGAGAGAGAGAGAGAGAGAGAGAGAGAGAGAGAGAGAGAGAGAGAGAGAGAGAGAGAGAGAGAGAGAGAGAGAGTGAGTGAGTGACGCCCCTGCACGGGCTTCGGTATCTTCCTCTTATCTGCAGAGAATATTAATTGTATTAGTATTTTTGTCCCGCTCTCCAGAGATTGCGAAGCATAAACGTATCATTAGTCGGTGACGTATGCACAAACCTCGTCTCGTAACTTGGGTATCATGGAGCAGTAACTCTGCTAAGGTGCAATCATTTCCTCGCACTCCATTATTCTCTATACTCGCTGCTTCCTATACTTTTTTTCTCTCTCTCTCTCTCACTCTCTCTCTCTCTCTCTCTCTCTCTCTCTCTCTCTCTCTCTCTCTCTCTCTCTCTCTCTCTTTTCTCTCCCTCTCTCTCTCTCTCTCTCTCTCTCTCTCTCTCTCTCTCTCTCTCTCTCTCTCTCTCTCTCTCTCTCTCTCTCTCTCTCTCTCTCTCTCCCTCCCTCTCTCTCTCTCTCTCTCTCTCTCTCTCTCTCTCTTTCTCACTCTCTCACTCTCTCACGCTCATACTCCCTCTCTCCCTTCTTCCCTTTCCTTCACCCTCTCTTGAGTGTTTATATTGTTGTTCTCCTCTGTCGTTTTTTGGCCCTTCCTCATTGTTGCAGTTCAGTTGCCATTCCCAGCGCGTGCAAACTCCCGTAGGTGTGGGTCGGGAACTCCTGCGAAACCATGTTGCCAAGAATCCCCGAGTCAGCTTCGTAACGCCCTTCGCTGCTGATCAAACAGTTGCAATGGAGCGCATGCAATAGCTGCAACAAACTACTTTAACAGTTACCCAACACCTGTAGCGCAGCGCAAACACTGCGCTCTGTGGTTGAGATTTACCCGGTACACGCTGCCTGTTGTTTTAGTCGGTTTTAGGGTTACTTTTTGCCTGGGGCTGGAGGCGTCTACTGGAATTCTCATGTTTTATCTGATGTAACATGTATACATATATGTACATGCATATATGCATACATATATACATACATATATACATACACATACACATACACATACACATACATATACATATACACATACATATACACATACATACATATATGTATATATATGTATATATAAATACACACACACACACACACACACACACACACACACACACACACACACACACACACACACACACACACACACACACACACACACACACACACACACACACACATACACAATAACATACACGGTAAAATAAATGCTGCATTTTAAAACCACCACAGGTATGTTTATTTTACCGTCGCATACTAATTGCTTAAAAGCGCTCACTTTAGCTTCGTTTAGTTTTGATTCGTTCCACAACCAACTGTAGAACTCCAAATGAAATATCACCGACGACAGCCATTTCCCGTGACCTCGATGTGTTTTATTTATTTTGGCTTTTTTGTCACCGTGTATTCTCTGCGTGGGACTTGTGTAACATTTGGTGTAATACGATGATCTTTCAACACAAACTGCATGTTAAAACTCGATCCTGCTCTTGGGGGCGACAGCGGCACGGATTTTTTTTCTTTTTTTTTTCCATTTCGTCATTTCTTTCTTTTGCTTTACATTTACGCATTCTTCCCGCGTTCTGTATGAGCGAACTGTCATCCCAGGGGAAGTTCTCGGCGGGAGAAGGAAAGCGAAGGAAATGCAGCGTGGTCGTTGGGGTCATTATCGCTGGCCACGGTATCGAAATCAGGCGTGCCAACAGTAACTTGTGCCTCCTCGTTCGCAACTGTTATTAAGTCTATTCGCTTGTGGAGTCGTTATTCCGATAATTGCTTAGATGAAGGCGGGATTCCGTTGATGTCTTGAAAGAGTTTTTCCGTTACTGTCCCGGAGATAAAATATGTTAATGAAGGAAGAGACAGAAAGAGTTGTATACCCTATTCACGCGGTTCACCTTGAAGTCAGTGACCTGCGGGTAAATGCCTGGAAGGGTTATTTTCTTAACCTTTGGCTCGAGGTTTCAGCCATAACTGCGATGACTACAGACCTTGATTTAATGCAGCAGAAACAGTTAGAGACCGGATCATATGGATGATATTTATATCATTTTTTTTGCCTGTAATGTGCTTGCCAATATATTCATGTGTTCGGATATATATAAAGAATGTGTTACAATAGTTGTGCTAACAGTGAATGCGAAGCATATGTTTGCTTATATCAAGTATGTACATCTGAATAAATATATACTTATGCTTAAACGGGTGCATACACGAACATTGATGCATACATAATCCTGTTTGCGTACATGTATGAGCGTTTCACACACACACACACACACACACACACACACACACACACACACACACACACACACAACTCCATTACAATTACTGCAGATCCCTCGTTCTTGCGGTGCTGACCAAGTGTTGAAATGCATGGCCCCCCCACCCCCCATTCCCCAGTCCCCAGTCGTCCAGGCCGTACTTGCGATGGAAAAGGCGCTTCTGTCGAGTCTGTGTTCGTGGCTGGAGGTTCCGGCCGAGAGGACATCGTGCCGTGTCACACGCGAGAGCCGGCGGATTTCAGTCTGGGATTTAGGCAAGCGAATAAAGTGGAGGGAAACATTTTAGGAATGAATGAGACTAATGTGATTTCGCCATGAGGACAGACGAAGATTGTACGAATTAACTGTATGACGAACATAATCGTAGAGTCCAGTCCATTGGAACACGTCACATATATCACGGAGTGTGCTGCCTTACCGAACGGGTTTGAATCTGAAGTTTAAATGAACTCAAGACTTCAATTCACATTTTTTATGCACTCGTACGAAACCTACATTATGTGAAGGTACTCTTGCTAATCCCTCTTCGATCTGTGCGTACGAAATTGATGCATTGCAGTCCCGACCAGTTCACTTTCTGTAATTTGTCATTTTTTATAGTTATTCAGATATTCTTTACAGACTATAAATATAAGTAGATTCTCAAAAACATGTTGGTGTAAATTACAGCGAGACAATTCAGTGCATTATGGATATTTTATATTCATAAGAGTATAACGGTACACACATTGTTGATGATGTTTCCAGGATACATGTAAACAGAGATAAACATTTAACATATATGTTTTTTTTTATAATTTCGCTGACACACAAAGCATTTATTTCCTTTCACTTATCTGTGTCTTGGAATAGGTTTTTATTTATTTATTTTCATTATCATCTCTGTCATCATGAATATCTTTATTTTTATGATTGCAGCAATCATAAGAATAATGATATTCATGATGATAGAGATGATAATGGGATCATAATCAACGACACAAACAGTATCGTCATAAGACTGTTCCATCCACATTTTCCCTCCCCCTTTGCACTCCGCGCCTAAAATGTGCTTTAGCACTAACACTCCGCTTGCCCTTTTACTGTGTGCATTTACCCGAAATAAAGTGAATGTGAAATTTGGTATAGTAATGATTTTCCGTGTGAGGATTAACATCAAATTCCTTTTTCCTTGATCGCTCATTTATGGCACTGAATTGTCGCCTATTCTGTGACTTCAAGCGCGCCATTACACCTGGTAGAACACACACGTGTGCGTAACCGTTATGTGCACAACGGCGACGGGGAACTCCACCTACATGGTGTGTTGCCAGAGTAACGATAACTCCGGCATTGTTATATGCACTCTTGCATGATATGTTATCGCATAGGTGTAGCGTCAGTATTTAGTGTAATTAATGCTTTCTCTTTTTTAGGTTAATTTTGTTGTCGTGTATGTTCAGTTCTTTTGGTTCTTGACGATTTTAGAATGCGTGGGCGCTGCCGCCGACTTCGCCTATGTTTTCTGGTATTTTGTGTAGATTAACACATCAAAACCTGCAATAATTCTGTTTGTGCAGAAGCAACTTTTTTCTGCGTTTTTAAACAACTTTTTTTCTGCCTTTCTTTGCCATATCAACAATTTTGTGCGTTTAGCATAGCATGTTGTTTGTTGTGGGTCATTGATATTCATGTGGCTGCTGAGCATGAAATGGATCAAGAGGGATGGAGCTCATCTCACTCGTTATTTCTTCAGTCCCATGACCACTTTGTGAGAATACGATAGCGAAGAAACATGTAGCACAGCAAGCGACAAGCTACATCATCATCTGTTGTTTCGCCAAGCACAGTAACCTAGTAACGGGTCTCGTGCCTGTCCAGCAATCACGTGTTTGTTGCATGATTCTTCCCTCTCTTATTTTTCCGCCTCTCTCTCTCTCTCTTTCTTTCTCTCTCTCTTTCTGTCTTTCTCTCTCTCTTTCTCTCTCTCTCTCTTTCTCTTTCTATTTCTATTTCTCTCTCTCTCCCTCTCTCCCTTCATCCCTCTCTCCCCTCCCCTTTCCTTCCCACCCACCCTTTCCCTCTCCCATCACGCACTCCCACTATTCTGGTGGTCATCTCTAGGGAAATTATTAGTGTAGGTTTAGACATCTTTTCCGGAAAGTCTGTTGACACAAACGATATGATGGGGCCTCCACTGCTGGGACGACTGTTGGCGCAGCGATTACTTCTTGGCCGATTTTGAGGACGCCATTTTGGTGCGCTCGATGCCGGATGGTCATGGACAGTAAAACGTTTGTTGATGTTTTACGTCTTTATCTATTGTCTTCCTCTTTCTTGTTTGTTTGTTTGTTTCCCTCGTATAGACCTCCCATCTCATTTTTGCTAATATATACATTTTGTTTATTGAAAAAAAGAGAATTTTATGACATCACGACATTCTCAAATGGAAAGCGCTTGTGGTCCACGATGGTTTGTGTTCATTTGCACTTACAACTTTGAAGATGCATTAAACTTTATGGGTCGATGGATATATGGTGACAATTTTATGATTTACCAATGGTGAAGGTTTCTACTACTAATGTTATGATATTGATATGATGAATTACGACATATCTTAGTACTTATTTTTCTTATTACTGCAAGGTTCTGTGACGGATGCTAGACTTCTATTGTAAATCTCCTTTTAGTATTGTATATTGATTCACATTTTTCACTTACACCATTAGTTATTTGCATAAAAAAACAAACTAACTTCACATATTACCCCCATTATATGTTATCTACGTTCATTCACAGTAGCGATCAAGGAACAGTTATAAACAATTACATGATGTGATATTACCTGTATTGCTCCTTGATGTTACACTAGAATTTCACGCCCAACCGTCTCTCTCTTTCCGCAGCCCATCCGTCTGAGGGAAACAAACCGCCCACGAGTCCCCATGAGAAAGGATCCCAGCCGCAAGCCAGTGGTAGGTGATCAGTGTCCGAAAGGGAGATTTCAGAAGGGCGCTCATATATTATGTATATTTCCACTCATCGACATCATAAATGAGGATGTGTAGTTTTGAATCGGATTTCAGTATCGTTATGTGCTTGATATACTCGATGAGGGAAAAAAATGGGGATTATGTTGTGTCTCATACCAGTTCAAAGAAAAACATATACTAGTTGTCTATGACGAATGGTAACGCAGTTTATGGTCATAGTGTATGAGATTCTTCGTATTCGCAAAGTTTTTTCCATGCCCTTTATCCCCTATCTTACCATATTTCTACTTGGCAGGAGCGGCAGGGCACACAGAGGTGCGGGTTTCTTCAACAGTGAGAGCAGTTTCCTCCTCATCTCCGTCTTCTGTAGCAACTAAGGGAGCTGGACTCCCGAAGCAGCCCTCACCAGCTGGACTAGCAGCTGCTCAGAGCCAGCCACAGCCACCACATATGGTAGTGGTGGAGGGCACTGGCTCTGTGCCACAGGTTCGGCAGACTAAAAAGACCACTGTGGTTAAGAAGAGCAATATTGCATCTTCAACTGGGCTTTCTATTAATGCTTTAAAGGGAAAGACAAAGGTATGCTTATTGACTCTTGGAAGAATTTTTTTTTTTGTGGCCATGTCATATAGGCTTAGAGTATGGTAGCATGTTTGCCATCATTTTCAAATCAAGAAGTTGCATGATAAATTCAGTATCAGTTCACAACAAGAAACCAATTTGTTCAGTTAGTTTTATGTATGTTCATTTTTCCAAAATTGAAATGTCACACTTTAATACAGAGCATTTTTACAATGATAAAGTGGATTAAGTTAATGTAGTATTGCCATGATTTATATTGCATTTGATACCAGTTGATATATTAATTTACTTGCACTTGAATTTGAGCTGTAGTTTTTTTAAATAACTTTCGTTTGTCATGTTCCAGTGTGTTAACAAGTATGATTCATACTTTTAGACAGTCACTTCGCTGCACATGAATGATGATATAGTACAATGTGAGGGTCTTATTTCTGAAGACATACAAGCATTTGATAATTACACACAGATGTAAATGAGTGTAGATAATTAAGCAATTTCTGTAATGATTATTGATTAAAAAGAAAAATAAACAGATAGAAGCATGACTTGACTGGAGTAGGTGAATGTTATGTGAGTGTTAGTTAGGATTTTATATATACTAAACAATATTGCATAATATATATATAATCCACAGGAGCTAGAAAAAGTCTTGTTAGGAAAATCAAAATATCACTTCTCACTCCTTTTTTATTCAACAGGTTGGAGAGAAGTATGAGTCTGGGTTCAATGTGCCTCATGAAGAACTATGTCCTAACAATGGAAGAGAGCTGAAAGTGCTAGTCCTCATCACAACAGCCCCAGATCATGAAAAGCATCGAACAGCTGTTAGACAAACGTGGGGTCACTTTTCGATCAGAAAGGATGTCGTCATGGCATTCATGATCGGGAGGACCAACAACCCTACCATTCAGGCTAATATTGACAAAGAAAATGAATTATATGGCGATGTTGTACAAGCAAACTTTATTGATCACTACAGCAACCTTACTTTGAAGACAGTATCAATGTTCGAATGGGCCAAGACTTATTGCTCAGAATCACATTTCATTTTGAAAACAGATGATGATATGTTTATCAACATGCCTTTACTTCTAACCTTCATTGACTCCAAGATTAATGATCGACGTGTCATGTATGGACGGCTTGCTAAGGGCTGGAAGCCCGTTCGAAACAAGAAGAGTAAGTACTACATTGACACTAGTACTTACAGCAAAACTAGATATCCAGATTTCCTCACTGGGCCTGCCTACCTCTTCACCAATGATGTGGTGGACGACATCTATCAGAAAGCCCTCGGCACTACTTTCTTCGTGTTAGAAGACGTGTTGGTGACTGGCATTGTTGGGGAGAGTTTAAGAATTAAGAGAGTAGGAGACTCACGCTTTAGAAATGAGAAGATTAAATTAACAGACACATGTAGTCTAATGAAAACAATATCAATCCATATGGTTAAATATGAAGAACAGTTTGATATATACAAACGGACACTAGACGGGAAGGCGAAATGTAAAACAGGATAGTAGACATTAGGCAAGCCCTTGCCATTCCCCATGGGCAAAGGCTCGATGTCGTCAGGTATAGTTTCCCATGTGATAGATGAAATATGATTTATGCTCAAAACATGGCTCTTTGGAAGTCTGTGATTCTCCGTTAAGGCGTAATGGAAGTCAAGAGACAGTTTCATTAATGTCTAGTCCTTCATTGCATGTGGTAATAAGGGAAAGCAATGCCTTTATGAGCTCATAAGATTATTTTCGAAAAAGGTACAGGATTTTGAGAATGGTACTGCTAGTGAGCTTGAAGTGCTGAGGAGCAGAGCCAAAGATAATCCACTGGTGGGAAGTCTTACAGAATGTTGTGAGAAACATGTGAATTAGTTTTAGGAAAGGATGAGACTGAGAGCTCCTACTTTGTCCAAACTTTAGAAAAATGTGCTAAATATTTGAGAATTAACACAAGTACTTTAGTGATAGAAAATGAACAAGAAGGACTGAACACTTTGCTATCTGTGATCTGAATCCATTTTCTCATTGCTTTCTCAAGTTTGTTGGAGTGACCTAAGTCAGCTTGCAGTGTTTTTAAGATGTTCCTAGTGTGAGAAAATACGGTCAGGGTTAATTAATTGCACAAGAATTTTCAGTGTTATGACATCATATTTGCACAAAGTTTGAACTGTATTTGTAGTATTTACCATAAATGATACCCAGGTGGTATTAGACTCATTAAATTGTATATTGTATATCATATACAATTTTTTATCATCAAATATATATTTTTCTTGCTGTCTCTGGAATAATTGTGTGAGTAAAAATTTAAAAAAAGTGAATAAATAGGTTGAACTACATATAGATACATGTATATTCCACTTTTGCCATGACTGTGAACAACATCGTTATTGTGACCCTTACAAAAGAGAGGGAAAGTGTTAAAAACAAAAGAAAGATAACCACACTTAAGATTGCAGGTTTTGCTATGCACTTGCATGTTTATAAATTTCATTACCATGGACTGGTGTGAATCATCATTGTCAGATTTGTGTGTTACTGTTCTGTGAGTCCATCTGTTCATTGATGCTTGTAGGAAATACTCTTCAATGGCCTCAGTGTACATAATTGTTGCATATCATTTTCCTTTTTCTTTCATTATTATTATTATTATTATTATTATTATTATTATTATTATTACTACTACAACTACTACTACATTTTTTAGGAAGAACTGATGTATGGAATATTGTTCATACTAGTCATGAGAAGGCAATTCAGAGAAAGTTAGTTGCTGTCAGAATCGAGTTTGTCACTGTGGCAATATTATTTTATTTCCTGTTGCTTGATTTACAGTATTATGATTTTAAAGATGTTGATTCCATTTACCAGATCATGAATAAGGGTGAGCAGGACAATAAAGCATTACCATATATGCGGTAACAAATCAGAAGTGAGGCCCACATGCTTTGGCTGATGATGAAATGTTCGCAAGGATAAGGAAAGCTATATTGAATCTTGTAAATACCCCTCTGTTTTGTTTCATACTGCTTGTTTAATTCTGCTGTTGTTCTGTCGTTGTCATGCAGGCAACTTCAACATCAAGTATTGATTGGTGATTTTCCTGTTGTGGTGATCACCTATGTTAACTTTGCATTTAGCTCATTTATAGTATGGATGAGTATATTGTATTTCAGAAATGGCATGTTGTAGATCACCAGTAAAGTATTATTAAGCATTCCATCTCTCTCTCTCTCTCTCTCTCTCTCTCTCTCTCTCTCTCTCTCTCTCTCTCTCTCTCTCTCTCTCTCTCTCTCTCTCTCTCCCCCTCTCTCTCTCTCTCCCCCCTCCCTCTCTCTCTCCCCCCTCCCTCTCCCTCTCCCTCTCCCTCTCCCTCTCCCTCTATCCCTCTTTGTGTAATGTTTATTAATACATAGGTTTTACTTCACAAATATGCCATATCTTTGCATTTCTCACAAGACCTTTGGAACCCACCGGTGAATATTTTTTCCTTTGTTGCCAAACCTAAGTTATGCCCAGTGTAACAAGAAGTCATAAGAATCTTAATGGAAGCAGGCTCTATGCTAGGTTAGAGCTGGCCAAAGAATCCAGTCAGTACAGGCATTAGCATGTGTCTCATAACAGGAGTGACCTGGCCACAGCTCTGTGCCTCCTCCAGCTGGTTACTGGACTGTCTGTGTTCCTTGCACACACAACAGAGATTGGCCTAGGTCTTAGCTAATATCTTTCCAGCATGCAAGAATTTCAAGTGAAATTAGAATCATTTTTTTTATATGAAATATAAGTTACGGATGTATAAGTTGCCAAGAGGGGAGATATGTCCAATAAGTATCATGTAATTGGAGAAAAAAAAATACAGATAGAAAAGTAATAACAATACAGAAAGTATGTTTAGAAATTTCATAATTTCATATGAAGGTATTTTTTTATTTGTGTAGCAGAATGAGGTGGTGTATTGTATAATATCTACTGTTGAAACATATTTCCCCTGCTAATGTGTTGGCTTTTCTCTAAAGCCAAGAATTTGTTCTGATCACTGTTTGTTTGGGTTACTTTTTCCTTTTCTGTAATAGGCGTGAGAGAGATTGCAAATGAGAGCTTGCGTGTGTGTGCTGTGTGCGTGTGTGTGTGTGTGTGTGTGTGTGTGTGTGTGTGTGTGTGCGCGCGCATGCGCGTGCGCGTGCGTATACACGTATACACTTGCATGCATGTGTGGTGAGTGGTTTGTGGTATGTGCGTGTGCGTGTGTGCACATGGGTGGCATGCGTGCATTCGTGTGTGTGCCTGTGTGCATGTGGGTGGCATGTGTGCATTCGTGTGTGTGCATATGTCTTGCGTGCTATCTTACCTTCTTTTTCATTTCCCTGTCTTTCAAAGCTTGCTTAACCCCTTTGGTTTCTCAGTCAAACTGAACATGAAGGCTATATACCTCCTTGACAGTATATGCATGTTTTGTGTATTGCATTTTGTAATATAGATGATTACTGTGATAGGTTTTATCTGAAAATCATTTTAAAAGAGTAGTTTCTACTGAAGGTAACCCATTGCAGTTCTAAGGATTTTGTCATAATTCCTATAATTAATTGTTTAAGACAAAGACTGCCTCCCAGAATGGACAATATGCCACTATTTATTTATTCTTTTCTATCTCATTCTTCCTTATTTTCGTTGTTCATTCTGTACCTTCTTTTTTCTTTTTTTTCTGATTTTTTTCAGCTAGTTTTAATTACACTGTTGACAGTATAGAATTGTGTTGTGAAGTTTTTGTATTAAAGAACATTTCCTGAGATGTCTGTGATATGAAAGAAAAAACCTAAGTGAGTAATGTTTGTGTAAGAGAGAACATTTATCAAGATCTGTTTTTAAGAGCATATCATTTCTGCCATTTATACGATGATATCTATTATCAGTTTTGAATTTCAAATGCAACTTTTAAAAACTGGTCTTGATTTGAGAATGGGTGAGGTGCTTCTCCTTCTGGTGGAGTTATATGCATTTGTGTAAATCATAAAGAAGCATATGAAGTGCATAAGTAATCTTTGAGATCCTGTGGAACTTTATATGAGGACCATATGAAGGGGTTCTTGCTGAAAATTAGTTTTTACTCCTTAAATCAGTGTTATGGTGATTATTATCTTTTTGGAAACGGTTTTCTAGATTCAATTGTTATTTCTTAATATCCAGAAGAATGAAGTTAGTGGACATGAATAGAGCCAGATAAAATGTTTGATCATTAGTTATCCATTTGAGTGAGATGGTCTG
>BOPN01001526.1:187500-190000 GCA_017312705.2 Penaeus japonicus
ACTGGTTCGTGGGCAAGAACCACTACTTCGCGGTGGCCAACACGAAGGAGTCTCGGAAGGACGAGAAGTACCGCTGCTTCGTGAGGAACAGGGACGACGATATCTACATGGGTCATTCCATCACGCCGGAGTGCTCCGTCCTGAACACGCCCGAGAACAGTCCGTTCAGGTTCCGCATGGATCCAGGTGAGTGGCGGAGAGGGGGGGGGGTGGAAGGGTGAGGGAGAGAGGGACTAGAGAGAGAGGAGAGAGGAAAGGGGAAGAGAAGAGAAGAGGTAGAGAGAGAGGGGGGAGGAAAAGCGGGGAGAGAGAGAGATGAGAGAAGAGGTAGAGAGTGAAAGAGAAGAAGTAGAGAGACTCTATCCTCTCCTTTTCTCCTTCTCTCTCTCTACCTTTCCTCTTCTCCATCTCTCTCCTCTCCTCTTCTCATTTCTTATTTCTTTCTCCCTCTCTCCTCTAGAGGTAAAGATAGACAGACAAAGACAGGAGAGGAAACAAACAGATAGACCAACGTAGACAGTCAAACAGAGAGAGAGAGAGAGAGAGAGAGATTAGAGACGAGTCGTGTAGAGTAGAACAATTGTAGAACATAGTATGTAATAGAATGTAAACAAAGTAAAGAAAATGCGTCGTAGGATATAGAATCGTAAATCCTTCCCAGATATAATCGAATATTCAAACGCCTTTGTTTTGAAACCGCAATCCTCCCAACAGTGAAGCAAGAGACAGTGAACCCCGGATGCCTCCTGCCGAAGAACTTCAGCGGCGAGTGGGTCAACACCGCCCACACTGAGGCCGACGTCTTCATCAACCAGACCCACATCATCGAGACGACCTACCCCGACGAAGGCCGTTTCAGGAGAACGATTTACGTTTGCCGAGAACAGAGGGACAACCGGTACATGATGGCCAGGCTCAATATTGACGGTTGGTAAGTACGGGGAGAGGGAGGGGGAAGGAGAAAGGAGGGAGAAAGAGAAACATTTCCAATATGATGAACAGTGATCAGTAGAGATCGCACCAAACTTATTGCATTGTAGACATGTACGGCTCCTCAGAAAAGGCGCAAAATATGACCGCGTTTGGCCCTTTGGGAATTTGGATACAACATATATCTATGCCGTCAATAACTCACCACTAGCATTAACTAAAGTCAGCCAAGTATTCAGCGTCACCATTTCTTTAAAGAAGAAAGAAAATAAGCATCCTTATCTTGAAGAAAACATGTCACAGACTCGCCCCCTTACCGATGTCCAACCAACAGCCAGAAGGACTACGTGTGCTTCGAGTTCGTTCCCCGCCACCACAACGTCATCCGGTTCAGAAAGGGTAGGGAGATGATCAAGGAAGAGTTCTCGACGGTGTGTTCGTACGTGCAGTTTCAGAGCGGCCGGGAGTGGAACTACGACCTGATGTTAGGTGGGTGGAGGAGATCTTGTTGGCATTATTTTTTTTTTTTTATTATTATTATTTCGGTCATTGTGACTGTCTAGTTATTTTTCATGGGGATTGTCAAAGATTGTATACGTTTTTAAAACCTTTATCATTCCAATCGAAAGATTTTTTGAAATTCACTTGAACAACAACAGTCTGCAGAGATACATATATAGCATTGTTTTGGTAGCTTTTAGCACACTTTACTACAATAAGAGCTGTTAGAAAAGCTTATGTTTGAGCATTTTAATGATGAATGTCGAGTTTTTTTTTCTTTCTTTTTGTCGTTTGTCTTTCCACAGAAATGCAGATTGCGGTAACAGCAGGTTAAATTTTGTCTATATGCTAATGCTTTTTATTTTCTTAGATTTGCAGAGCCATTATTATATAAGGGTTTAGTATGATATTTACAGAGAACTGTGTATGATTAATGGCAGTGATATTTCTGCGCTCTAATTTTATTCTTTGATTAACAAGAGTTTAATCGGTGTTTACTTTATATTTGTTTGTTTTATTTTTGTTTATTTGTTTGTTTGTTTGTTTCTAGTTATTAACTTTTTATGATAATGTACTTCCGTTCCAACTTTCCCTCATCAATAGCATTTCCCCGTAAAAAATACACAAATGTATGATTTTCTTTCCTTACAAAAAACGACCCCTTTACCGCCACCGCAGCTAAGGACCCGGTGGCCGTCAAGTGCCCAGTTGCAGGCAAGTTCAACTTCACGCAAACCGGAGAGCTGAAGTTCGAGACCCGTATCCTTGGGGGCGTGACCAAGAGCCCTTGGGACCACATCTACTGCCGAGAGAACATCTCCGACCTCTCGGTTTGTGACCAGGACCAGAAAGAAATGTGGATCGATGCCCATTACTGTATCAGCGTTGACGCCTACGGCAGACATGTTGATATTTATTGTACGTCACGAGCGTCACTCTATATATAGATATACTCTTTTGGTGTTTGTCTAATCCTTCCGTCTCCCTTCTGGAATTATGTGCTGTTTGGGGTTTCGCTTGATGCAGGTGCATTTCCTCACAACTCTTTCGTTCTTTTCCTCTCGCGTTA
>BOPN01001526.1:195000-197500 GCA_017312705.2 Penaeus japonicus
CCCAGACGACCGCTGCCCCATGCACTTCGACGACGGCGCCAACCCCTGGCAGGAGCCCGGCAGCCAGGTGCTCAAGTTCCGCTTCACCGCCGGCTCGGAGTTCCTCAGCGCCTCCCTCGCCACCATCCTGCTCAGCTTCTTCGTCAGTTGGCTTCTCTCTAGGAAGCCCTGAGGAAGCCCTGAGGAAGCCCTGAGGAACCCCGAGGAAGGAGGCGAAGACGTCAGGTGAAGAGGTGCCTCTGAGGCCTTGGGTCAGCGAGGCCGGGAGGAGTTTGCTGCCAGTGAGAATGGAGATCCTTTGGATGAGGGCGCGGCGAACACTTTACTATTATTGTTATAATGACATTCAAGTAATTTTGATAGGATTGGAAAGGTTATTTAGTGAACGAAACCGAATGTAGATGTGTAATTCCCATTGATGCCAACGAAGGAAAATCTAAAGGAACTGTTCAGATACTGGGGCGTAAAATCTTCAAATAAGTTTTTTTTTTGGAAACAGGAGAATAATATCAGTACTTGTACACTGATGGCCAAAGTTAACACCCTTAATCCTGACACAGCCAGAGAACAACACCCGAGTGTCCTCAAAGCCTCAGAATGTATTTTCGTGGTTAGTTATAAACAGATTCATTGCTTTAATACAAACAGCAAAAGATGAAAAAGGTAGTTATTTTTGGCCATCATTGCACTGCAATATCAGGTTCGCAGATAACTTTAGCAGTTATTTGAATGAAGATGTGTTCATGTGTGTATATACGTTGGAGTCAAGATTCCTCCCCTGAATCTCGTTTTTAATTATAAATGTCAAATGTTTGTTCAAAATGTTCAGTAACACAAAACTTTTTATAATGATACTAATGTTTTGTTAACTGTAAATAATTTGTTTTTTCAATCAATAGTAATAGATATTTTAGTTGTTTCTGTGTTTATGAACACTGATGTTATAATACAGCATCACTTATGATTTAACGTAAACGTTAAACCCTCATGTTCTTTTAAATGTTTTTTTTGTATACATTCCTTGTGACATAATACTGTTTTTCTTCATGTACTTAAATACATTTGTTAATGAAGCAGCTTGGCGTACACCAAATACCTGCCCAGTGACGATTCTGATCATGCTAAAGATATGAAGTTTAGAAATATGTAATAGATTCACAAGAGTTATTAGAATTACGATTAGATTGATTTCCAAACTGTCTTTGACGTAGATCTTTTCATAAGATTTGAATTCATAAAAAAGGGTTGGATGCTAACCCATGATCACGTAGTGTTTCGAATTCTTCCCCTTTCCGTCCGTCTGAACTGAGCGTCCAACCTCATCTGCCTATTTCAGTTTTTGTCTGTGAAGTCCAGGGAAAAGGGCTGTTCTCTTCGCGAAGTAATAGTTGAAGGGAATGAAACGTTGCCAAATTATATTTCTGTATATTACTCTGTTCACAAAACGCTGTACTTACTCTGTACTTATTCTTTCATCTGTGTGTCCTTAGGAACTATTCCGTCCAGTGGAAATTCTACAAAAAATATATTATTTTTCTGTACTTTGAATAAATGTTTGTTTCACTTCTGGCTTTTATTTATAATTGTATTACGAGAAACGAAACCCAGCTGTGCAATTTTTAAGTACGATGCTTCCAGAGTCATCAATAATATTAATCCCTTAGAAATAAACGGAAAAATCCTTCAAGTCCGCAAACAATGTGGCAGGGTGACAATGTTACATTCATGAAAAGGATGAACACGAGACCTCCTCCTCAGACTTGTACACTGTGTACAGTGCTTTAATACACAGCGATTCACAGATCAATATATATTTTAGTTGATCCGGTGATAGCAGTAATCAAAAGCTTGCAAGACTTTCTTTGTAATTTAGTGTACGATCAATTACAATATCCGAAATTGGAATGCAGCTTTTCTATTTCCTTCTTCAAAACTTTGTAATTGGTGACCATTATTATCATTATTATCATTACTACTATTATCATTATTTGTTTTCCATAACATTCTTGTACATATACTGGATTGGGCTACCGTATTATCCGTTTACTTACTCTTTTTTTTAAGAACTATTCAACATTGTACAGAAAAACTTCTAGAGTACTTGCGTACTTGAGTACTGGAGTTAATGTAAACACACGAGCATACGCATTGTTCCTTTATTGCAGATGACAATATTAAGAGTTTTATTACACTACACGTTCAATCTAAACAACGGAAAACAATGTTCCCTGAGACACTTGTCCAACTCATCCATAAAAGCGTCAGGGCTAGAGTCACTAAAACATCATTCAACTCGTTCAACAAACTGCCCAAGAAACCGTCTCAGACCGAGGATTCCCCAAAACAAACACCGTTCACACCAAAACATCGCTCTCGCTCTTCGTGCTACCGGCCGTCGCTCCTCACGCCGACCTCACTTTCAGCTCGCAAATGTACCACCGCCTGTACTCGTCGCAGCTCTTGGCCTTCATGCTGTGAGTCCCTGCTCCGTCGATGACCA
>BOPN01001526.1:225000-232500 GCA_017312705.2 Penaeus japonicus
AGTATCTATATATGCATATACATGCATAAGGTAAATATAGAGTGAGTGCTTGCATGAGAGAAGAGAATGTAGTATCCTCTCTTGGAGTGTTATAGGAGGTACAGTTTTACTGATTGGAGTATTGAAACTAGTGGTTGGCTTTGAGTATTAATTTTTGATGAAAGCGGCATGACAAATGAAGAATGAAGATCACAGTAAAGAGGACGTCTAGGGAAAGCAGTGTGTTAGGGTGAGGCCTTGCCCCTAGAGGAGAGGTGAAGAGAAAATTGGTCCTTAGGAGAACTGGATTGGCTCTATGCCTGGCTTGACCTAACATAGGTCAAGGACTAGAATTGCAATTACTTGACTTCTCCACCAATGAGCATCAGACTTCCAACCCCTATTGGCCTAGAATCACTTTCTGCCAATGGGCTGGTAGCACAATACATCTAGGGAGCTAATGACTGTTGCATAAACATGGCTTGTCTTGGCTAGCAAACAAAATTAGGATGATGAACGACAGAATCTTGGGGATATACAGGAAAAGCAGGAATTGCTGTGCATATGTGTGTGTGCACATGTGTTTGAATATAGACTCAGTCCTGTTATCTGTGACTACCTAAATTATGCGCAAGTATATTTCAAATATAACTATATAAAACATATCAATCCATTAGTATTTTCCTTTTCATTTTTGATATTTCATATACATTACGTCAGTAATGACAGTCTCAATATTCATGATTAAGGTCTTTGTTATTTAAATTCTGAAGTATATTTTTAGCATATAACGATGGAACAAATGAATTAAGTTGTATTGATATTTATATTAATGTATGAATGTTTGTGAAGCAGAAAGCCAGTTTATGTCAATGAATATTGAATATTGTTATTTAATTTATTGATGATATTTTATAAAAAAGTATTTTTGACTTAGAAAAGATAATCTTATAATGTTCCACAGACAGTATGATGTATGAAATGTTTGATTCACTTCACATGTATATAGTTATACTTCATGTGATATCCCATTACATATTCATTGGTTATTAACCCATTCACGACAGGATGTATTTTTGCCTACTCCTGCTTATGCCGGGAAGATAACAAGCATGCGACACTACGTTCCAAGGTGTTTTATCGCTGCGCATGGCCACGCTGAACCTCATAGACTGTTTTTCACCCACCCTATTCTTATGGTTTGCATGATTGCGTCCACAATGTAAAGGCATGTAAAAATATTACCATGTTCAGAGGAGTTATTTTAGTAGAAAAACATGTTACGGCAATACTTTTCTAGTGTTACTTGTTGAACTTTGCCTATATTCTTCACTTCTATGTGATAATACCAATGGAAAGTGGAAGCAATCTTTTAGTGGGGTATCAAAAAAGATTTTTATACATATAATTTTTTTCCAAAATGAAAAGAAGAACAATATGAATAATTATACTTCATGATGTGACGTTATATCACAGGTAATTGACAAATTAGAAATAGTTTTACAGTAGTAATTTTCTATCTAATTTTTTTATTGGCTAAACACATTTGATCTTACAATAGTTTTTTGACTCAGATCTTTTTGTTCAATCGATCAGAAGCAGAAATTACCATGATGTCATCAATATCATGTTTTTTTAGGTAATTTTTTTTTTTTACGTTATATCACATTTTATGACACTCAAACACGTAAACTAAAGTAACAGAGTCTAAGAAATTATGAAAAATAATATTTAAGAACAATCTAGCATTCTGTAGCTGACGTTTCAGCACATCACAACTGCCCTCCCGGAACTCGGCGAGAAAATGCACGGCGTCTCAGGATGTCACCCGGGTCTGGGGTTATTTTCCGACCATGTGATGGGATGTCAACCGGCACGAATTAGTTAATCAAGGACTGAACTGCAGATGCCGAAGTGATTAGTTTTATTACCTGGCTAAATGTTGCGTAGTATAGATTGGGATTCATGCCTGCAACTAGGAATGTTGTGCTAATTTTTTTAATGAGCCTGACATTGAAGTTTTATTAGAAGCTATTCTAGAAATGTATTAGCTTCCTCTCAGCAGAAACTCTTCATCATTCATACCATATCTGATTAATATCCCACTTTTTAAGACTATGCTCTTTTTTATAGGAAGATGAATGACTTGACTGTGTGTTTGTTTTATTTTATTGTTTGTATGTGTTTTTGTGCAAACATATAGCTGTGCATCTCGATATGCACAAAGGTCTCAGTATACAAAGATAAATGTGCCTAAATGTCTGCAATGTTTACTCAAATTTATATAAATTGATGAAATAATAGCTCTAATGAAGAGCATACTCAGGGGAATTGCAGTGTTTGTGATAGGTAAGTTTGATGTATTTCTTTACTGCCAACCAGTCTTGTCAGTGCTGTGAGTAAATTGCATTTCCAAGGCAAGAGGGCAATACATTCAGTAACTCAACTACCAGAGAGACAATAATGTTGCTTTATGTGCTTATATATTTTTGTTACCAAGAGATATGTTTCTTCTCTTTGTGCTACCATTGGTTCCCAAGGAGATTTGCTGCATCAAAGCCATAATCAGTTCTCTAGAATATTTAGTTCATTGAGATGACATGCAGTTCTATGCATATACATATACATACACACGTGTGTGTGTGTGTGTGTGTGTGTGTGTGTGTGTGTGTGTGTGTGTGTGTGTGTGTGTGTGTGTGTGTGTGTGTGTGTGTGTGTGTGTGTGTGTGTGTGTGTGTGTGTGTGTGTGAGTGTGTGTGTGAGTGTGAGTGTGAGTGTGAGTGTGTGTGTGTGTGAGTGTGTGAGTGTGTGAGTGTGTGAGTGTGTGAGTGTGTGTGTGTGTGTGTGTGTGTGTGTGTGTGTGTGTGTGAGTGTGTGAGTGAGTGAGTGAGTGAGTGAGTGAGTGAGTGAGTGAGTGAGTGAGTGAGTGAGTGAGTGTGTGTGTGTGTGTGTGTGTGTGTGTGTGTGTGTGTGTGTGTGTGTGTGTGTGTGTGTGTGTGTGTGTGTGTGTGTGTGTGTGTGTGTGTGTGTGTGTGTGTGTGTATATATTTGTATATATATTTATATATGTAATTATACATATATTTATATATATGTAGTTATATATATTTATATATATGTATTTATATGTATATGTATTTATATGTATATTTATATATATATATATGTATTTATATGTATATATATTTATATGTGTATGTATATGTATTTATATGTATATGTATATGTATATGTATATGTATCTATATATATATATATATATATATATATATATATTACACATACATATATACATATACACATATATATGAATAATTAAAGTACAACCTTGTAGAGAGATTTTATTGTACATGCCTTTCAATTTCATAAGTATATAAAGATTATTCTCATTCACAATCTTTTCATATGTTTAATGATTAGATGACACCAACATCCACATAATTCAAATAAACATCTGATTAATTAAATTGAATATATCTAGGTAAAACAATACTCAGGTTTAGTTAATATTGTGAAAATATGTTATGATTTGCTTCCTGTTTATTTTATTGTTATGGGATTAAGAATGGTAATGCTGATGGATTTATAGAGACCATTATTATTTATTAGTTTTCTCATTAATTTTATAATCATTTTATTATTATTATTGTTATTATTATCTTATTTGTATTATCTTTACTGTTATTTTATTTGTTATTGTCATTATTATTATATGTTTAGAATTGTGCATGAATAAATTTATTAGTTATTCTATATTCATTGTAGAACCTCTATAATGTGAAAGTTTGTTATTAGTATTCTTAAAAATTAGACAACTATGTAAATATTTGTAAATCATTTATTTCCAAATCAAGTTTTTTTTTCTTGTTAGAAAGCACAAGAAATTGTCTGAACTTTTTTTATAATAAAAATTTTGTCGGTTATTTTGTTTCCTTAGCAGATCAATGAATAATTGACTTTTTTTAAATGCTGACACTTTTTTTTTCCATGAAACAATGTCATTTTTTCCACATTTTTGTTACTGTTTCATTTCATTCAGTTAAAATGAATCACCAGTACAAATTGTTTTTATCTAGTTCCCTAGATCATCAGACACTTGAGCTTGATTTGCTCTGCAATCATGTTAACTCAATGACAACGGTAAGGCCACACCGTGTGACACAGCCAAACTCCGATGCCGGGGCGTATGCCAGTGTGACGACATAAATGCAATATTGCAATCGCCCAGCATAGGGGTTTTCGCGTAGCGTGTGCCCCGTCGGGAAAGGGTTAAGAATGGATTTAATGGTAAGATGATAAAGTAAATATATATTCTTTATTTAAGCTCCCTTGTGCTTTATTCTTTCTTTGAGTCTAAAATGCTGCTCTAAGTGTAGCAAAAAGACTTTTCCCTTGAAACCAATCCAAAGTCACATCTTTAAATACAATATAGTTTCATTTCAAAACTTGTGAACTTCTTATTTCCACATTTATTTTCTATAGTCATTTTAGAAGTTGTATTGTCAGTTTATTCAAACTGAGAGCATTAGAATTTTGTAGATCTTTACAAAAGATTAAAAAATAAAAGTAATATTTAGTAATAAAGGTAAAAACAAAGGTGGAGCACTTAGGAACATTCATAAAAATGTAAGAATCAGTGCAAACAATGATTGTGGTGCTAGACAGAAAAGGTCATTAAAATTTTGCCACTGTTTATTCTGCATTGGAGATATTACAAAAGTAAACTATATAATATGATATGCCATATAAATGAGGGCCATCCAGAAATAAAAGTTATCACTGGGCATCTCTGGGAGCTGATAAATGTCTGTATGAATAACCATTAAAACACACTGCAATGTAGAAATAGGAAGTTCAACTGCACACAGTATAGTTATATGAAAACATTTGTATAACAGTTATCTATCCATACTTCCAATGATTAATTGAATAATTAGAAGGAAGACATTTTTGGGCCACATACTTTACAATATCAATTTTGCAGTCATGAGACTTAATTTGTCAGTTTGGTTTCCAATCTGTGTGAACTATTCTTTTATTATTGTCTTGACAATGACTTTAGCATCATGGTTATACTTCATCAAGGAAATTATCAAAGAAAAAAAAACTCCAAAGCTTCTCATTATAGTCAACAGGTGATTGAATATGGATGCCCTCAGACTCAACCAGTCAGCTTTGACATGCTCTTCTTTAATTAACCCTATGACAACGGTGCGTCACACCCGTGTGACACAGCTAAATTCCCAATGCCGGGGCATCATGCCATTGTGACGTTTCCAATGCAATATTGCAATGGCCCGGCGTAGGGGTTTTCACTTAGCGCGTGCCCCGTCGGGAAAGGGTTAAGAGAGGGAGACCAGACAAATTGATTAGATCTGACACAGATGGTTATTATTTACTCCATTGAGGGAAACTGAAATGATAAACTTATTATGCTGGATAATATTGGTTAATACCAACAGTAATGGATGAATGTACTTGTAAGCTCATATCAAATCTATGAAAAATGTAAGATAAAGGAAAAAGGAAATTAATTATATACCAGTGGATAAGAAAACTTTATTTACATCAGTAAAGACGAAAATCTGAAAGAATACCTTTATGAATGAATGCAAAAGAGGAGATATATTATGTAATCTTCAGCCCATATATAAAGATACATTTCCTTCTTAACTTTATCAGTATCATTACAATATTCTAATCTTATGTAAGATAACACACATACTCCCCCCAAAAAAAAAACTTATTTGCTATGACATCTAATCTTTCTTTACCAATATTAAAAGAAGGTACCTAACATTGCAAATTTAAAATGTCCGTTGATCAGGGTGAGAGATGGAAAGGAAAAAGTACTCTCAGTCCACTGGGAGATCACACTGTCATACTCTAATAAAATGTCTGAGAATATAACTTCTTTCGAACTAAAAAATTAAAAAAAAAATTAAAAGGATACTTTAAAGGTCAGTAAAAACAACAAGCATAAGGTAAACCCAGCTCTATGACATCCAAAAAAATTACCAATACGTCTATCAAATTAAAGGAAGACAAAGTTTACATTCCACAAGTGCACCAAGCTGTCTACAATAAACCCTCCATCAACTATATACTGTATATCTATGGTAAATACATCCACAATGCAGTAGAAAACACCACTACTACAATCATTCTATTTCTCTCACTCTCAAACAAAAGGAAAAGCACACTGAGCATATATGACGTATTTGTGCACATCCCCACACCAAGCTAAAACCACTGCAGGAAAATTTGCTCCACGTAAAAAAAAGGAAAATGTCTCTAGAGAGTTTCATTGATTAAGCAGAGAATTAAAAAAAATAAACATATATAATAACACTGATTTAAATACTTCAACACACGTTTCATTAGCACTGAATTCAGTAATGTACTAGAAATGAATGAAATCAATAAATAATAATAACAATACTAATAACAAAAAAAAGAAATATTAACGTTATTATTAACAAAAAAAAAAATTATGGCAATAATGATAACAATAATATAATTATAATAATAATAATAATAATATTAATAATGATGATAATGATAATGATAATAATAATAATAGGAAGAGAGAAAAACAAAAATAGTAATAATCAACATCATCACCAGTAATATAATATCAATAAAATAATGATAATGATGATAATAATAATCACCATTTTAGCAATAATCTTGCATTAACAAGTGCTAAGTTACAAAAAAATTAATGCCAAAGTAAATAATCAGCCTTATGAAAATCATTGTTTAGGTTCCTCTATATAAATGTACTCCATACTTTTAAAATAATATTCTTAAACATAACTTGTTGATCACAACTAACTGAAAAAAATTGACAAAAAAAATAAAGAACAAACATCTAATATTACTAAACATAGGAATAATGAGACAGATCTGTGACATTGGTATTTTCAAAGCAAGCAAAGGCAGTGACACGTTGATTGGTTATTGCAAGATCTCTAATGGCTCCAACCTTGTAACCATGAACATGACAATCATTCAGTAAATCACACCGTACAATCCCCTCTTCTTTAGGTGTAACCGCAATCTTTCTGGTTACTTTTAGTGGAGTTAAATTAAGTACATATGTAAACAAAAAAAATATTCATGAGTATTAATTCTGGAGCAGCAACTCGAGGACTTTCCTTGGTATTGGGCAATATGTAAATCACAAAGAACTCTTATTATAAATAAATCAGAAAGCATTCCTTTTGTAGCAATAAACCTTACCTTGCACTGTTTAATCTTCTAGTCACTGCCTTTGAGAGCTGATAAAACTAAAACAAATATTACTTAAAATTGCAACTGAACAATAATTTGTTCTTAAATAAATTTATGACACACACAGGCTTATGTATAATGATCATTTTTTTTCATTAACCAAAATGGGAACTAAAGCAGACTAGAAATGACAATTTTGCAGTCCATGGTGAAGGGTGCAGAAAAGAGGTAGGTAAAAGTCATTACAGTGAGCCTTACAATGGTACATTTGTAGATTGTTTCTCT
>BOPN01001526.1:237500-242500 GCA_017312705.2 Penaeus japonicus
AAAAATGATCAGTGTGATTAGTTTCTGTGCCTAATTACATCCAATATCAAATATCTATAAAAAAGTACTGATTAATAATCTACAAATTCACTCAGATATGCAGCTGAAAAAGAGCAAATACCATTTTTTGGAGTCTATTCCTTCTCCTTCACTTTTCAATTTTAACTCATTTCATTTTATCTTATTTTAAAAAAATGTAATCTTGTCTTTCTATCTAATCAATTCCCATTGACTTTTCACTTATAGTTCAATCTTAGTTTGCTTTGTATTGTACTAACCTGTTTTACATTTTCCTAAGGTATTGTACAAGTGCTGTTGCCATGACACACCGTGCCCTATTCCATGCTGTGCTTCCTGCCTTGCCGCTCCCTACTGTCTTGTCTTATCAGTTCTGGCCTCTCTTCACCTGCAAGGTTTATCAGGGGAATTAGTCACTGCATGCATAAAGTAAGCATTAATTAAAGAGAACTATTTATTTCTCATATACTTGGAAATCCCTTTGCCTTGTTATCAAAATAAATGGCACAACATATACTAAATGAGATCAAACCACATTGAATCATTATGCAAAAATAAAATAATATTGCTGTGCTAAAGATAATCTGGTCTAATCACCTGCAAACACCTGTCATATGCAAATCATTTTTCACGGATAACACTTCTTAAATTCTAATAAATATATATTACAATTCTTTAGCTTTATCTTGATTTACCTTTGGTTTGACAATATGCTGGTATATACACAATAAGCACAAGGATGTTCCATTTTTATTTACTTTGAATAGTTTATAATTCATGATCCATCATCATTCATCTCTGTTGGCAAAAATTATTATGAATAAAAGGAACACACAAAGATAGACAAAAATAATTAATACTGCCTTATAAAAAGAATCCATAATTGAGTCAATGCTACCTAAATTAAATCTTCAGAGATGAAGGAGACTGGCACGATTAGATTATCAACTCCCACTGGAGGCCCACTGGAGGACGGGGTGAAGTCAGGGCACAGCCAAATTGGCCCCATCATTAATGGGTTAAAAGTCACAACATTAACTTTTGTGGCTAGTCCACTTGCCCACTCTGTGACTCACAGCTGTATGATTAATTGTGAATATACTCCTTAAAGCACAAAATCCTTGACTGAGGAATGAGGCCATAAAAGCTTGGTATGTTTACCTATCACAAAAAATATAGCAAGCAAAACAATAGCTTAGAATCCCCTGTATAAACAATAGCAGTAGGGATGCCATCTGTAATCTCGATCTGGCGGCATTTGACTTAAACATGTAACTTGTGCATGCACAAGTTACATTACTGAGGAAAATTTTTTTCTTTAAACTGTTTGTTCTGTAAAATTGTGCATGCTACAAACCCCATATTTTCAACATAAAAATGTTGTGTTGGGAATTGATCTGCAATCTCGCAATTTCTTTGCACACATAACAGTAAGTTTCCTGATAAGTGCGACATATGATGCAATTAATGACTGTGATGGCTTAGAAATATTATATAAGCTACATTTAAATTTCATTGTTAGTTAAGGCTTAGTTTGGCTAGGTTAGGGTGTTAGCTCTTAGGCAGGAATTCAAGAGAATTAGTCTCAAGGGTATACAGTCCCACGCCTAAAAATTACCCTCACTATTAATCATTCGTCTCACGTATTTGCGCATTGTATTTAGGGTTTCAAGAAGGAATGTTTTCAGAGGATATTCAATTGGTGTTCAATGGAGTTGTAGGAGGAAACTGACAATGAAAATAAGAGGAGGTGACGGCCGAACTAGTAACATTGGGTAAGCCCCGTCAGTTACTCGGCTGAGGACAACATTATTCCATTACACGGTTGAAATGCTTGAAAGTTCTGGTGCAGCTGACTATACCAGCTTGCATGCTTCGATCACTCAATATACTGGTATCAATCACATTGAAACAGCTTATATGTGAGTTTATATGATGCCTGTCCACTAGAAGCAGAGCCACCAGCCTTTGGTCTAAAGGTACATGAGTATCCTAGCATCTATGAAAGTACTCGCATAGACTGATTCTTATGCTTGTGTCATCTGTGCTTGCCAGATCAGTGTGAGTTATAATCTACCTGCATATAATGTCAAGTGAGAATGCAGTCACACGATAGACAAAATCAGAATGGTAGTGCTGGCGGATGACATCTCAAGAGAAGCTTTACCATGCACGAGT
Source organism: Penaeus japonicus (assembly GCA_017312705.2). Taxonomy (NCBI): domain Eukaryota; kingdom Metazoa; phylum Arthropoda; class Malacostraca; order Decapoda; family Penaeidae; genus Penaeus; species Penaeus japonicus. The sequence goes on from BOPN01001526.1 coordinate 239,697, forward strand.
GCATTTCGTCATGTTGAGAAAAGAGAAAAGTCCCCCTGTTCACAAGAGGCCGCGTGACACTTTGCGTGCAATGACCTGACCTCGCAGCGCTCGCCCGCCCGCGACACACACGGCCGAGCGAAGGAAAATCTCGTCTCAAGATACGAAGTGAGAGCCATCCTTGCCAAGCGCAGACCAGAACGCCCAGGCCAAGAAAGATCGTTGCTCTATAAAGCTCACCAAAGCTTCTCAACTCACTGGATTATTATCCCGCGGAAGAATCACACGGACATTGGCCACTACACTAGGATCCAAGAGCGGGAATCGGCGAGACCACATTACAGGCCGTCGCCGCTGCCACCGCCTGTCAAGGAGCATTTCATCTTGACAGGTTTGGTGCCAAAGCAGACGATCCTTGGTGGAGGCAGGGAAGGCCGCGCGCCACATTCAAAAGCCAGGGGAGGGATCCTTCGAGTGGAAAAGCGCTATATTTTCAGTGTATGGTTGTATTTGGGATATTGTACTTTGGATTACTTGACTGGATTGATTCGTTCGGAAGCAGTTCTTGGTTTATTAATTAAGGAAGAGGTGTCTGACCGGAATTTATTAGATTCTAGAAACTTTCTTGATTAAAGCACCATCAAAGAAGTATTATTAACAAGTGATCCACGTAAATGTGTTTGGAAAGCAAGGCAACCAAGGAAGAAAGATTAAACCAATGAAAGTAATTCATATGTTATGATCAAGTTGAAGCCAAAATTAAGGTCAAAATAGATGAATAGTAGCTGATCCTGATTGAAGGAAGTAAACGCTCTATGCATTTATTTTGAAACGATTCTATATTAGAATAAATCTTCAAAAAAAAGTTTATTTTGATCTTATTGTGACCTTATTTAACTGGATTTATATTAAAGCTCCTATTGTTTCTACGATTTTTCCATTTCACCAGAAGTTGAGAGAGCATGAAATCACAAGCATGTTTTTTCTTACTTTTCTCGTATTTTTGGTTACCTTCAGTCAAACTTCTTTAAATTATTATTTTTACACCAAGGCACATAATTTTCAAGCAGTTGTTAGCATAGTAAACCATGAAAAATAACTTTAACCTGCAATAGTATCTAATTGCAATCATTGCAAACTGGATTGTGATGTTGATACTCAGTAAAAGCATTGACAGTTTAGGCTGTGGAACCTGGTCTCCCTGTCTTTCTTCCTTGGCTAGAGATACACTTTTTCAGTACCTTATGTCCCTAGCTGATATAGTATGTTCAAGTTGAAAACGTCTCTTATTGTCATCCTGGTAACTCTCTTGAGTAAACGTTTATAAGATGTATCCTCTCCTTTGCCCGGTGTTGGATATGGTCTTCTGACAATCTTATAATGAACTTGTGTCATTCCAAATCACTTTCTTCATTATCCTTCTTCTGTTCATTGCAAAAAGTCCATGTATTGATCACATCAGTATTCAATATGCCATAAGATAAGAATAAGGTCCATATCTTTGTCTTGTGACTGCAGGCAGGACTGGCGGGACCGCAATCACATTTCAATAAACTGAGGTCTCATAATTGATGGCTTCACATTAAGGATTAATTAGGTCCTATTAGGCTCAAACAGTATACTTATCTAAGGTAAACTTAGGTAATAAGGGGGCTGAGAAACCTCAATGGCCCAAAAAGGCCAGACCAAAGGTCATTAAAGCAATGATACAGCCATTCCCATGAAGGTCATCCCGAGTAAGGAAGCTACTGGGTTATTCGGGAAGAAAATATGTCGCGCTCATAAAAGAAAGAAAGAAAAAAAAAAGCGAGGTCTAACAGAGCCCATATTGCCGATGTAGGGTTAAAGTACAATGAACCGGAATAACCTAATACAGTTTTAAAATGTTCAGTAATGTCGTTCTGTGACGTTTTTGCGCTGTTCGCGATGTTTGCAGTCGTCACATCCTGTGACGTCATACGCGGTAAAATATGTGACATCATATGTTGTAATATATATGACTATATAAAAATCAAATACATCACAGACCGTCTCCACTGCACGTTTTGAAATTGTATTAGGCTCTAAAGTACAATTAACCTAATGCAACTTCTAAATGTTGAGGAGTGATGTTTGATGACGTTTCTAATTGTTGTTATTTCCAGTATCCACCAGTATGTTTCTTTTCCATCCCAAATTAGACAAACAATAGTCCACATAAAGCTGATTTACATCACAATGAACCAGAGTCAAGCGTTTTACGGTATATCGTTCGCGTGTTTTAAAGCAGATTCATTGTACGTAAATGTAAAATCAATCTGCAGAATAAGCACACAGACACACACAACACAACACACACGTACACACACACACACACACGCACGCGCACACGCACATGCACACGCACACACACACAAACAGCTATGCACCATACTTAATTTATACACATATTAAAGGAAACATGCACGGATTCTAGCTGATTCACTTCATATGTGATACAAGCTGATGGCCAGCTACAATCTTGTTTGAAAATATTGCTTGCAGAATGGTATATGGAGAAACCTCAGAATGTGTGTTTTCAGTGGCTACAGCTTATTAATTTGCTCTTCCTTTCCTGAAATTGCATGTATCATTTCTGATAATTAATTCCATTCTTCACAACAGGTCTTATAGGAAAATTGTTATAATGAAACATACTCTTGTTTGGTTATACATATATAATTTTGTTCACAAGTTGTTCATCACATTCACGAAACTGAAATGAATATAACACTGAAATATTCACCTTTACTCGGAAAGTAACTATATTGTTGCTTTAACCGACTGTGACGTTCCACGTTCCACAT
>BOPN01001526.1:260000-277500 GCA_017312705.2 Penaeus japonicus
TGCGTTTAGTATGTTTTGGGATCGTTATTATTAGCATGATGCTTACTATCGTCATCATCTTCATCATCATCCTCATCACCATCACCACCATCATCATCACCACCACCACCATCATCATCACCATCATCATCACCATTATCATCATCGAACTTTTCATCACAATACATTCGAACTTTACCACACGTATATTCTGATGTTATGCAAAGACAATGCATATATTTAGCCACAAAAAGGCATTGTATTCAGGTAACAAATGTGTATAAGCAAAATACAATACTTCATTTCCCTCATGGCGTAACTCATGACTTATGCATTTTGATATTAAGATTATGCAATAACGGATTAGGTGTTGCAAAAGAACGTATGAAACTACACAGAAATAATAAAATGAAGATATAATGGCAATGGAAATAATAATAATAATAATAATAATAATAATAATGGCAATGATAATAATAATGGTAATAATAATAATAATAATATCAATTATAACAATAGTAATGATAATAATAATAATGGAAATAATAATGATGATAACAGTGATAATATTAATGATACTAATGACAATAATACAAGAATACTAATAGCAACATTAACAATAAAACAAGAATACTAATAATTTACAATAATGATCATAAGTTATAATAGTAATCATAAGAATAATGTAAACAATAATAATAATAATATATATAATAAGGATAATAATAATGATAATAACAAAACTATTACTAGAACAACAACATCTACCACTAATGATAATAATAATAACAACAGCAACGCAATTATCCCACAGTCCCCCCCAACATTAAACTCTTAAAAGGCCAACGATGCAATAATGCAATCACAGATTCAATCAACCAACTGACCCCCGTATCTTTATCATCATCACAGGAGCCTTTGCATATCTTGACATTCATCTCCGCAGATAATAATGCCGTCGGCCATACAAGATCAAGGGGTAACTGATAGGGCCTTTTTCTTGTTAGTTTTTCTTTTTTTTCCCTTGTTTGTCTTGTTTTTTGTTAATTGGTCTTTCATGTGATGGGGTTATATGATTGCGAGGCAGGTCGTTTCGTTTTTTTTTTGTGGAATTGAAAAAAATCATTGGTTGATGGGTTGTTGTTTTTGTTTTATTGTTGTTGTTGTTGCTAGGACGTACTGTCGGTATGGTTGTCTTAGTATCATTATCATTAACATTATCATCGTCATCATCATCATCATCATCATGACCATTTCTTTCTAATGTCACCATCACTACTTACACCCCCCCCCCCTCTCACCGAAAGAGCAGAAGGGGGGGGGAAGGGGATAGAGGAGAGGGGGGGAGAGGCCCAAATGTCAACAAAGGCTGTAAGCGGAGGCTGTGCAGGGTGTGCTTGTGGAAAATCACGAACTTGTTGTGGCAGGGAATTGTAGCAGAGTGTGTGTGCGTGTGTTTGTCTGTGTGTGTGTGTGTGTGTGTGTGTGTGTGTGTGTGTGTGTGTGTGTGTGTGTGGCAATGTGTATGTGGCATGGGGCTTGTAGCAGAGGTCCTAAGGGATGGCCTGCGTGTGGCAAGAGGGGATGTATCAGACATGGTGCATGCATGATCCAGGGAATGTATCTGACAAGGGTTCAAGGCAGAGTGCATAGCAGGGGCTGTCTGCCAGGGTGTAATGTGGCAGGGGGTGTCTGGCATGGGCGTTCTGACGTAAAGGTGGGCGGAAGGGCGTATCAACCGGAAGGCCCCGCCCCTCGGCCCGCCAGCCAGAGCACCACGAGCCTCACCTGCCACTTGCCGGCCGCAGAAGGTGTAATTGGCTTCGCGTTTCCCCTTTGGACGTCGGATGGCGTCTGCTGGGACTCGGCTGGGCATGCGTTCGTGTGAAATTAGTTCGCAGCATTGTCTGTTTGTGTGTGTGTGTGTGTGTGTGTGTGTGTGTGTGTGTGTGTGTGTGTGTGTGTGTGTGTGTGTGTGTGTGTGTGTGTGTGTGTGTGTGTGTGCTTGGGTGTATGTATGCGTGTTAGCATATGTGCGGTGGTATATGTATGCGTGTAAGCACATGTGCGGGGGTGTATGTATGCGTGTAAGCATATTCATGCTTGTTCCCGTCCAACGCCCATTAACAGCCCGTGAGAGGAATGACGTCATATGCCACCCGCCTCACAGCCCTGCCTGCGCCGTGGACTCAGCAAGATCGCAGGAAGTGTCTGAAGATGACCCTTCGCTCCACCCGGTCATCGAAAGGTCACCCTCGGAAGCGACCTGACCCTTCCGGTTCCCCCAGCGTTTATTTCTTCTTCTTCTTTTTTTTACATCATATTTATCCTAATCATCCTTATTTTCATCTTCCTGTTCTTCTCCTCGCATCCGCTCCTCTCCTTGTCCTCTCCATTCGCAAAAGCCCTGTCACCGGAGGAAACTTTAATTCGCGCTCTCCGGAAGTGACGCCATACCTCTGCGCCTTCGGGTAGTTCATAATGACATAGAGAGGTCCGTTAATTCTTCTATATCATCCCCCACCCCACCTTTCGCTCTCACCTGCACCCCTCCCCCCTCCCCCCTCCCCTCCCTTCCTCCCCCTCTTCCACTTCAGAAGACAAAGAGGCCCTTGCATCAGCCAGCCAGCGCTTACGTGTTCGGCGACGTTTCGTCATCGGCGGCGCTTCGCTTCGCTCTCGTCAACGGTTTATTCGTCCTCCCGCGGTTCATGGATTGGGTGGTTCAGTCATCAAGATGTAGCTTATTTTCGGATCTTTTTTTTTATCATCATTATCGGTCTGGTTTGTCTTTCTTATTAGTTATTTGGATTTGCTTAGACTTAATGGCGTTCGTAGTTCATCTCGAATCCCTCCGATCGCTTCATCCCCCCCCCCCTTTAATTACACGAGATAATATCGCCCCTCTTTCCCTCCCTCCCCCCCTCCCTTCCTCCCTCCCACTCCCCTCCTCCTCCTCCTCATTATCATCATCACCGATCCTCCATCATTCTCTTGTATCTTTCTCTTCCTCCCCATCCCTCCGTCCTCCTCCTCTTCTTGGTGCCTCTCCTCTTCGTACTAGTCCTCCCCCCTCTCTTCTTCTGCTCCTCTTTCTCCTCCTCCTCCTCCTCCTCCTCTTCCACCCCCTTTCCCACCCACAACCTCCACATCTTCCCCTCCCTCTCCCTCCCCCCCCCTCCTCCTCCTCCTCCTCTTCCTCCCCCTTTCCCACCCACAACCTCCACATCTTCCCCTCCCTCTCCCCCCCCTCCTCCTCCTCCCCCTCTTAGTCATCCCCGTGAATCGCCCCCCCTCCTCCCCCTGCAAGGGAAGGGAGGGGAGCGTTTCGTTTTTGCTCGTCCTCGCTCCAGGTTTTTAATGCCGAGTCGCCTCGCCCGTTGCCCAAATTGCCGGATGTGCCCGCCAGCTGGATTTCCGGCTCCCCGTGGATGCCGAAACGGGAGATGTGTGCGCGTGTGAGTGCGTGCGTACGTGTGTGTGTGTGTGTGTGTGTGTGTGTGTGTGTGTGTGTGTGTGTGTGTGTGTGTGTATAAGTGTGTGTGTGTGTGTGTGTGTGTGTGTGTGTGTGTGTGCGTCTCTGCTATTGGGAGAGCATGCGTGTTAGTTGAAGCTTGGTGGCGTTGCAGTGGTCAAGTTGCGTCCGCTGTCATGTGCCGACGTCTGATCGTTCGACTCTTGACATTTTGTTGTTGTCCCTACGAGAGTGTGGTTCTTGCCCTAAGTTCTATGATTGTAATTTGTGCGCTGCGGTTTCTTTGTGGTGCTGTGGTCCGTGTTTTGGTGTGTGCTGTGGCCGTTCGCGTGGTGCTGTGGTTGCTGTTCTCTGTGCTCTGTTCTGTGTCCATTCCCATGCTCTTGTGATCTTTGATGTAGCTTATTGTTCCTGTCTCTCGGGTCGAAGCTATTAATACCGCAGTGCCTGTCAACCTGCACCATTATTACTATTATCATCCTAATTAATAATATCATTATCAATTCCCCTGTTCTTCTTTTCCCTCCTCCACCTCCTCCTCCTCCTTCTCTCCCTCTTCCTCTTCCTCTCCCCAACCCACGCCTTTATCCCATAATCCATAACCTATCCCTCCCCTGCCATCGAGCTCAGAGGGCGACGCCGTTATCCTGTGGTCAGAGGAATTGCTGTGGGCAGGGTAGCGGCCTGACCGGGTCCTCGTCCCTCGTCCCTCGTCCCTCGCCCCTCGTCCCTCGCCCCTCGTCCTTTGGCCGTGCCCAATCAGGGTCCCTGTCCTGTTGCTCTTGTTTAGGTGGATTTATGTGGATTCCGTCTGTGCTCATGTTGAGGTCCTAGGCTAGGCGAAGGATCATGGTGTATTTGGGGACTTTTTTTTCTTTCTTTCTTTCATTTTGGGCGAGAATTGTGGTGTGGATGATATGCAGATAACCTACCCTTGGGCGAGGCAGAGGAATTTGGCCATAACTGTGTTTATCGTTTATGTTCTGGCGTTCTCGGTGTCGTGCTGTGAAAACGTGGTGCTTCTGCTGTCCGAACAAGGTCGCACCAATAGCATCACAGCTTTATTCTTACATCATTGTCGTTGGCTTATGATCATATTATTCTCTAGTTTATATATATATACGTATATATATATATATATATATATATATATATATATATATATATATATATATATATATATAGAGTTACCCTACAGTCGTGCAGAAGCGCAGGTCCGCCCTCGAAGGAAGAGCCAATGCAAGTGCCTGGGGACCCGAGTGCCGTTAACAGTGCCACGCGCATGTTCCGCTTCCTTGGCTAAGTCTTAGTGTCACTGTTGTTATGGGGACAGTATGTGTAACTTGAGGATTTGTGTACAGGGGTTGGATTTTTTAGAATTTGTGTTACGATTTTCTGGTGTGTGGTTTATGGGTGTGCTTGGGGGATTGGTGTTGTGTTTCACGTGTGAAGGGGGAGGGTTTCCTGAGGGATAGTATGTGTGCATATATGCATGTATACATACACGCACGCACGTACACACACACAGACATTCACTCACTCACTCGCAGACACACACACTCATATATATATATATATATATATATATATATATATATATATATATATATATATATATATATACACACACACACACACAAGCAAGTACATACATGTTTATGTGCTGTCTTAAATATCTCTAATCCTTATTATCTCAACTCTCATTCCTTATTATTCTAATGACACCCCAAACACTTGATATTTCAGCCGAGGTTAAAAGTTTCCATTAAGGGATCGTTAAGGTAATTCCGAGGTCGTTAAGGATGGCAAAGCAAGGCCAATGGTCGTTAAGATCGCCTGTATGTCCATGTTTTGGTCGATGACTTGCACTTTTTGCCAATCGTCATTTGCGCGCGTTTCTCTTAGGCTTAGATAGACTCACGGCTTGCCTGGTTCAACTAGCCAACGAGCCTCATAGCTTCACAAGGCCAGATAATCGGAAGAATGAGGAATTAAAGAGAAAGGAGAAGTATAATGTGCAGATACCGAGATAGAATGGTGGTGAGAACAGCATGGCATAAGTGATTAAAGACAGCGAACGATAAATAATTGTGGCAGTTATAGTAAAAATAATGATAACAGTTATAATAAGAATAACAATGATAATCACAATAATAATGATAATATCGGTAACAATACCCATGATATTACTAATTATAATAGTAGTGATAATGAAAATTCAACTAATAACAATAACAACATAAATAATGATAAAAATAATAAAAATTATGATAATAGTAACAACAGTTATCATTATCAATATTACTTTTATTACCATGACAATAATGGTGATTATTATCATGACAATGATAATCATTATAATTATTGTTATCCTCTTGATAATGATAATTATTACCATTTTAGTTATTATTATCATCATTACTTTTTTATCATTACCACTAGTTTTTTCGTTATCATCATTCTCATACACATTATTCTATTACAATCACTGTCCTAAATATAATCTAACCAACTGATGACTAAAGAAAGTCAAACTTACGTTCAAGAAGGGCAGAAACGCCGCAGCACTGGAACGCCTTCATGCACCGACTCTGTCTGAAAGAGAAAACAAGATTATAAAAACTGCTACGATAGATTAGAGCTCTTTGTAAAGTATTCTAATAATACATGCAATATCTACAGCAAGATCAACAACAACAATGATAATTAATGGTGATTATAAATGATGAATAACTAATAATGATGATGAATAAATTATAATACTTATACTATTACTACTAATATAATAATAATAACCATTATAATCATCATAACGGCAATACCAATGACAATAATGACGATAATAATAATAATAACAATAATAATAATAATAATAACAATAATAACAACAAAGATAACCACAATAACCGATCCCATTGATAACCATAATATCAAGCCCCATATAACAAGAGTGAAATGCGTTTCCAGAAAGTCAGATGATAAATTCACGAAAGAAAAGAATAAACTAGGCAACCCAGACGCCAGTGTTGCTTTTACATAGTCTGCCACGGAAATACATGCACGGGTAAGATGACACGGTTAAAGGCACGAGCAAGGAAAGGCGGAGAAGAAGAGAGAGAAAAATGTGTGTGTGTGAGAGAGAGAGAGAGAGAGAGAGAGAGAGAGAGAGAGAGAGAGAGAGAGAGAGAGAGAGAGAGAAAGGGGGGATCGAGAAAAGGAAAAAACAGGGATAATGAGGATAAAGCTAAGAATAATGAAGGAATGAAGGATAAGAAAAGAGGCTGGGCTGAAATTAAAAATGTCAACATTAAAAAGGCAAACTCAAAGAAAAGAAAACTGGATACAAGAAGGTGTGGAAGAAGAACAATAACAACGGAAGAAGATAAAAAAAGTAGGAGGAAGTGGAAAAAAAGGAAAAACTTAGGAAAATTAAATGGAGGAAGATCAGGAGGAGGAAGCATAAAAAGAAGAAGAGGAAGTGGTAGAAGTAGAAGAAGAGGTAGAAGAAGAAGACGGAGAAGAAGAAGAAAAAAGAAGAAGAAGAAGAAGAAGAAGAAGAATTAGAAAAGGAGAAGGAATATGATTAGGAGGAGGGGTAGGAGAAGGAATGGGAGGAAGGGGAGGATGAGAAATGGGAAATGAAGAGGAAAAAGAAAAAAAAGAAGTTGAGGAGGAGAAGGTTAGTGGCGAAAAAAAAGAAAATAACGAGGAAGGAGGAGGAGTGAAGAGGCAGGGTGATGGATACGAATGGCCGATAATTTTGATGGAGAAAGGAGAAGATTGGGAGAGGCCGTAGGAGGCAAGAGCGAGAGGAAAAACGCACTTCCTCCACGAGAGAGAGTGAAAGGTCGGAGAGAGAAAGACAAATGAAAAGAAGGCGAAAGAATCACAGAACTATACGAGATACGAGATAGACTAAGAGATGAGAATGACGAAGAGAGAGAGATAGAGATAGAGAGATACAGAGAGAGTGGGGTGGGGGCGGGAGTGAAATAGATAGATAGATAGAGAGAGAGAGGGAGAGAGAGAGAGAGAGAGAGAGAGAGAGAGAGAGAGAGAGAGAGAGAGAGAGAGAGAGAGTAAAAAGTGAGAAAAAATAAGAGAGAGAGGAAAAAAAGGTGAGAAAAATTAAGAGCGAGAAAAAAAAACAAAAATACCCAGAGACAATAGTGTTAGAGAAGCACCTTGACGATCGGCAGAAGGAGGAGAGATGGAGATGGGAAAGAGCAGGAAGATGGAGGAGGGATGGAGGGACGAAGGGACGGAGGGACGGAGGGAGGAAGGGAGGGAGGAGAGGCAGCAAGTTGCGTCAGAAGCGAAGGCGTTGGGTTACCGTCGGGCCGCTGGACCACAGACCGTAACTGAACACCAGGTCCACCGCGGCCCCAACCTGGCCATGACCGTCTCCGCCCGGGCCCCTTCATGGCCAGCTATTCTCCACACGTTCCTCTAAGTCCACGTCTTCCGGTCTGCTTCCTTCTGAGTCCACCGAGTCCACTCGCGCCCTTGCATGCCCACTCGAACGTCGCCAGCATCCTCTGTAGCCATCTTCGTAATCTCCCGCAAATGCCCATGTTATCTCTCCATGTCCTTTTGTGGCCACATAACCATCACATGGCCTTTGTAACTACGTCTCGTCCTCTGTCCAGTGGCCACATAGTCTACCCTCTCGCTCTTTCTCCTCCTCCTCTTCATTTTATCTACATATACGGTAATTAAGAAATTTGTAACATTCTATTCCAAAAAACAGGAATGGCTTTCGGACATACGAAGTAAAATAAGAATCACACATACAGATAGATAATTATCGATTCCAACAATAATTTCTTAACACGTCATAAAGTGGCTCCAACTTGCCCTTAGCCGCGTCTCTGCACCCTCCTGTCTCAGTTTAGAACTTTCTTGGGATATTTGACCGTCCCTTCCTCTCCCTCTCTCTGTATGTTTGAACTTATGTCTGCCTGGCTGTCTGTCTGTCTGTCTGTTTTATTTCTTACTCTCTCTCCGTACACATGCATACATATAGAATGCATGCATACAATATACTCTCTATCATTCTCTCTCTCTCTCTCTCTCTCTCTCTCTCTCTCTCTCTCTCTCTCTCTCTCTCTCTCTCTCTCTCTCACACACACACACACACACACACACACACACACACGTACACTTCCAGAACCCCATCCTTCGGCACGCCCATTCCCTTTGCCTGCCTGCGTGAAAGCATTTCCCTCCTGGCGGCTGCTCCCTCCAATCTACCAGAAATATGACTGGAAAAAAAGACCCCAAAACTAATAGGACGCGGAAACTCTACATCAGGGCCCGGCCGGCGCGCTGGGATCTATGTGCGCATACGAGCTGACACGCAGGCTAATCCGAGGTTGGTCTGTAGTTGTCTGTTGTTCATTCGTTTGTTTGGTGGATGTGAACTTGGGTGTTCTGGTTTGACATTCCGCGAGTGTTTGACCCTCCCGCTCCCCCTCTCCCCCTCTCCCCCTCCGCGCTCTTACCTAACATATACCCGGGTGACAATAACATTGTTGCTGTTTATGACTGTGACCTGGAGGCAGGAGGAGGGAGGGAGAGGGGGCGGGGGCAAGTGGGGAGCTGTCAGGGAGGGAGGTAGTGGGAGGGAACGATGAAGAGAAGGGAGGGGGTCTCGGAGAGGGGGAGGGGGAAAGGTCACCGGCCGCGTCCTCTGTGGGGTCCTCTGTGGGGTCCTGACGTTTTCTAAACATTCTTTCGATAAAATGTGAAACTCTCGTCTGCCTCGCTTTGTCCTTTATACTGCTCACATCCTGTCGTTTTAGAGTGACTGTAATCACCTTCCTTAACACCAGTTTTTTGCCGTGATTTAAAAATTGTTCCTGCTATCTAACACTTCCGCTGCTGTGGCTTTCTATATATTTTATTGAATCACCGCAGTGCACATGATGGCTCAATGACAATCCCATGACAATGCTGGAATGCTCATCTGCATCCGACGAGCTGGCGCAGGACAAAATACTCGTCCCTCATCCTGTTACAGACATTATTATCTGGATTGCTTTTCGCATCGCAGAGCCAGAGCGTGTCGGGTCGCGTCCTGATCAATTTAGTAGGCTTTCATTCTTCCCCTTTTTATTAGGCTGTCATCGTATGACAAGATACGGGAAACCTGCTGAAGCTGCCGCCGCCATCAAGCATTTTCTAGAAAGGGAAGGCGAAACTCCTCATATTTGCTGTCACAGAAAGCAAAAACATTTCCCAGCATGTAAGACTACACCAGAAATAGAGATGATGTGACCATGGCCGCCGCAGCATGACTGGGAGCAAAACACGGCCGGGGAAACTCGAGGGAAAAATCACAATGACGCGAAACGGAAGCGTAAGGGATTCCTGCGCGGGTTCCTCGCCGCTGGAGTCTGGTTCCTCACGCCCGGCGGATTGGCGCCACGTCGCCGGAACCACGGGGGAACCGAGGCCAAAAGGAGACGCTCGTAGTTTTCTTCGGTTGGCGTCGTACCTTAAAAGGACAGGGCCTTGCCCGATCCTCAAGGATAAAGCCTGAAACTCAACCGGGTAAGGTAAGAAGCAGGTAAGAGCCTGGTTACTGCTGCATGACAGCGGGCAAAATACAGCCAAGGCAACATGGCAGAAAAGTAAGGGCGCTCCAGACGTCGAGCGGCCCTCTCCAGAAAAAGTTCCTCCCGGAGGAGGACCAACACAGAACATCGTACAAGGCAATATATATATATATATATATATATATATATATATATATATATATATATATATATATATATATATGTATGTATATATATATATATATATATATATATATATATATATATATATTATATATATCTATATCTATATCTATATATTATATATATATATACTTATATAATATATAAATACATATATATATAAATACATATATATATATATATATATATATATATATATATATATATATATATATATATATATATATATATATATATATATATATACATATATATATATGCATATACATATATATATATATATATATGCATATACATATATATATATATATATATATATATATATATATATATATACATATATATATATATATATATAAATATAAATATATATATATATATATATATATAAGAAGAAAGAAGAAGAAGAAAAGGAAAAAAGGAAGAAACAGCACCAACCCGCCATCGCAGGGGATTCATTCGAGCGGCGCTATTCTTTTTCTCATTATCTTTCGGTTACATCCAAATCAGGGAAACAATTCATTATTTTCTTTCGGAGGGACGCTAATGAGCCAGAGTTTCTCCACCACCTCTCCTTCCCACCGTCATGCGGCTGATTTCATTAAATTTCCCAGTAAATTCATTTTGAAAAAATCTCCAAATTCTGTTGTCACGAAGCTTCCCCATTTCTCAGAATCCGATGAGTAATCTTGCGACGACTAATGGCGGACGGCGCGAATCGAACGGGTCCCTCCTCCGTCTGTCAAGTCGCCATTGACTTCGCACTCGGAGTAAAGACGTTTCTTAAGCAGCGCCAACGTCACTAACGAGGACCGAGCGTCTGGGGATGGTCCTTTACCGAAGGCTCCTCCGTGACCTCCACTTGTTGTCCAATCTCCCGTTTTACTCATTGCTTTCACATTGTTTTCGTGTTGTTGTTGTTTCCTTGTTGTACACACACACACCGGCGGCGGCGTTCTTCTCCTCCTTTCTCTAACTAGTTCCGTGAGACGCAGACTTTGCCAGCTCAGATAATGGGAGTGTTTGTTTACATCATTTGAGAGTGGGAGGAAGATACGGAGGCTGCGCTGTGACATGCGGGTCACTGAACTTGAGAAAAAAAAACAATTATTCTACAGATAATTATGCTACTGATAAGAGTCGGCGTTATAAAGAAGAGATGCAGTAAATAAGCCTGACGGGACATATAATATCATTTAGATGCACCTGATATAAACATCTAAAAAAGAGACGACACAACTATCAGAAAGAGAAACAGGTTAGGTACGCCAGCACACGAGGTGAGCACCTCCCCCCCCCCCTTCCTCTCCCTATCGGGGGAAGGGAGAAGGGAGGGCTGGCGACCAACACCGCCCCAGTAATCTGACCCATTCAAACAGGGTCACCAAGTGATGCCCCCCCCCCTCCCTCCCTCCCTCCCTCCTCTGCCAAGACCCCCTTTCCCCTACGAACACCGCCCCCTGCCGCACACATAGATTGTCGCTGTGAAAGAGAAATGTGAGGCCGAGGGAACACAAAACGGTTTCTCTCTTCGCGCCGGGGAGGAGGGGCGAGGAGCGGGAAAGAGGGAAAGGATTAGTGGTGACACTCACAGGAAACCAAGAGGCGCCTCGCACGCACGCACATACTCACACACATACACACAAATACACACATATGTACATATATATATATATATATATATATATATATATATATATATATTTTTATATATGCATATATATATATGTATGTACATGTATATATGTATGTATACACATGTGTATATATATATATATATATATATATATATATATATATATATATATATATATATATATATATATATATATATATATATATATATATATGTATATATATATATTATATATATATATATATAAGCACACTCATATACATACGTAAATGCGTATGTATATATGAATGTATGCATATCTAAAAGTATTATATAAGCATTTATGTCTGTGTATATGTATTTACATATCAAGTAAAATGACACATACGATGGTCGGATCATAGTTCTTATATCACGAATTGCCGTAGATTTGGTACCAAATTTAATCCATCGATGAACAGTCCTACATGATTTCAATACATCCTTTGATCCACCAACATAAATTCAACAAATCAAACAGGACATGATTACCACCTTCATTCACTACATTGCCGAACCTACATAAAAATATTACAATGCAAATATCCGGAGCAGTGTCACCACTCACCAATATAACACAAACCCAGACCATAAACAGCAGTGGCTTAATCCCATACATCAACATTCAACGCGCCCTGCCTAGTCGCAAGCCATAACACCCTGCCTGACAACCAGCCAATCACGCCGCTGCTTTGAACCGTGTGATGCATCCGGCCAATCACAGCCCCCGAGACAGCTTCACACTCGTCCTGTCTGAGCAAGTTTTACAGGCAGAAAGCACTCCTCAATCCGTCGTATTGTTTTCTATGGGCAAATGCATCTAAGTATATTGTGGGACGGCCGAAGTGCTCTATCTATAGCGAGTCTTGTGATGAAATATGGACAACAAGAAATCGCAGCGAGTAAAAACTACGGTAACCAAATCACAGCTGGCTTTGTAACTATTTGCTGTGTGCGACCAATCAAAGGGCGCTACATAACCATTTTCGACAAGCTTAATCAAACTCGCAACAAAATAAACGACAACTGACGTCCTGCAACATATGTATATGTATATATATATACAGTATACATCCATATACATTGTGTGTTCATGTTTATATATATATATATATATATATATATATATATATATATATATATATATATATATACATACATATATATATATATATATATATATATATATATATATATATATATATATGTTTATATATATACATATATATATATATATATATATATATATATAAATATATATATATATATATATATATATATATATATATATATATATATATATATATACACTCATATAAATACATACAAAGAGAGAGAGAGAGAGAGACTTTGTATGTATGTTTGTGCGTGTATATGGATAGACGGTTAGATATAGATATAATATATTTCAGTGGAATCCCTGACAGTCCAAATAACCTTTTCCAGTGTACTTGTCAGCCAATAATAATTAGACGTTGTCCCTTCCAGCGGCGGCCGGCCTCTTCCCTCCGGAGCCGAGGGACGCGACCCGCCGAGGTGCTCGAGACCTTCTTCGAACGGGTTTCCGAATCTCGGCAATAAAGCACTCAGACCTGGCACTAACGGCTCGCTAAAGGTCCAAACTAATTTCTGGCTGCGGGGGCAAGAGCTCAATAACCAAAATAGACCATAGAGGCGAATATCAGCATGTGGAACCACCGGAAGATAAACCGTATTGGTCCTCTGGTGTGCCCATTTCTCTCTCGACTGACCACTGATTGAAAAGCTCTGAAATTTGGGTTGGGATTTCTAAATTATCAGTTTCGCCGTAATTGCGTTCGAGTGTTTTCTTTCTTTCGTCTTCTTACAGACGGGGGAGGCAGCCTTTGAGGTTCTTCGCAGTTACGCAACCGTAAGTGATAAATATGTTGTCGGGCTGGGAACCGTGGGTTTGAAAGCGAGGGTTTCCAGCTTAGATATTCTTCCTGTTACAAATAACGGTAAAAGTCGATATAAAATGAAGTAAGTCAGATATGTTACGTCACCTCCAGCTGTAAGAAAAAAAAACTGCACTTTAAAAGAACACTAGGACGGAAAAAAAACACACCTTCACGCTTCATCTTGAATGAAGAACATGATCGATCGCGCGTCCTTCCCGCCCATCCCTCACTTCTCACCTCTTTATTTCGTCTCCTCATCCCATTATGATTTCCTGCCGCGGCCGCCACATGCGCTTCGATGGCAATCCACGTTTGGCTCATGCAGCAACCGCCCGCGCGCTGCGTGCGAACCCGCTAACCTAATTTGAGTCTTTGACGCACAGTTGCCGACAGGGCGAATAGTCAAGCGTGATGCTCTCTGCTTTTAAGTGTGGTACTTAGCGTTGACATTTCACCTTCTGCTTGTATGTCAGCCAGCGTGACACCCACTGCTACTCCAGACAGTTACCACACTTCCTCTGTTACCGCACCGGCCATTGCCTCCGCACCTCCCTACAACTCTAGGGCTGCGCTCAATACTCGTTGATAAAATAAACTGACATTCGTATCAATTAATCATATTCACCAGTTGCACGATATCCAATGGATTTCGTTTTTTTTATTCTCTTCATGTTTGCTTCTCTGTCTTTCTTCTATCTTTCTATTCTCCCCTTCTTGCGTCCCATATTTCCTTCCATCTTTTCCTATCTTTTCCCCTCTCTTCCCCTCTCTCCCGCGCCACCGAAGTGTAAGGGGATGGATGGCACATAGCAGTAAGCGGTAGCAATCACTTGCCATTAACCAATTCATCTTACACTTACATCATCACCTCTCTCTCTCTCTTTATCTATTTATCTATCTTTCTCTCTGTCTGTTCCTTCAGCCGCTCATTCGCTCAACCACCACATTATTTCTGTGTATCTGCTTATTTGCTACTTTTTTATTAATTCTCGCTTATCTGTCTATGTTTGGTTATCTGTATATTTCAGTCTATAAACATCCATGTATGTCTGTGCGTATCACCCTGTCTGTCGTGTCTACCCGTATGTTTGTACTATTTTTCTGTCTGTTTTAACCTTACAGTAAAATCTCCTTTACACATTTGTCTTAAGAGTTAGGAACGAGATGAAACTAGAGAGGGAGTTAGATTTAGAGAGTTTCAATTAATGAACAGATATCATTGGTTAATCTAGTGAATGGCGAACAGCCGAACATAGTGTTGCAGGGAGAGGCAGCGAAGTGAATAGACAGATAAGATATAGATATAGAAATAGACAGATGGAAAGACAAAACAGAGACAGACAAAAGATAAGAAGAGAGTGATCGATAAAGAATACCGACGATTTTTCTCTTTTCATTTCGTTTTCATTTCTGCTTACTTGGTATCGTTCAACGCAGTGAAGATAATAGAATAAACATGTACGTATGTGACACACACACACACACGCGCGAAATGAGGCAAACAGAGGACAATGACGGGAAGTGAGGATAGCCACGAGGTGTGTGTGTGTGTGTGTGTTTGTTTGTTTGTGTGTGTGTGTGTTTGTTTGTGTGTGTGTTTGTTTGTGTGTGTGTGTGTGTGTGTGTGTGTGTGTGTGTTTGTTTGTGTGTGTGTGTGTGTGTATGCGTGTTTGTATGTCTGTTTGTGAGTATGTAAGCTCCAAACACGGTCTATGTCAGAAGCCTCAACTGCCAGTCCGAAGAAAAGGGTCAGAGAGAGGCAGGCGCGTCTCTCGAGGACCTCCAGTTATCAGGCAGCCACAAGCAGTTCGCACTTCCGTGGCCTGACCGACACAAAAGGGGGATAACGGCCTGGTCTGACGTCACCCCCCACCCCCTCCCTCCGCCCCTCTCTCCTCACCTCCTCCTCCCACACCCTTTCTCTATCCCTCACATCCTCTCCTCTTCCTCCCCCTTCTCCTCTTCCCCTCTCTCTCTCTCTCTCCTTTCGTTTCTCTTGTTGATCACTAGCCTCTGTCTCTATCTCTCCTGCCCCCCCCCCCCCCTCCCACTCCTCCTTTTCCTCCCTCCCTCCCTCCCTCCCTCCCTCCTCCTTCCTCTGTCTGCTGATCGTCTATACTTGCATCGCTTCCGTCGATCTCCTCCTTCGCCACCTGCTTCTCTCTTTATTGCACATTGCACGTTGCACACACTCTCCTGCCTTTGTTGGAACATCTCCATTTATCCGAGTGTCTTTCTAAGTTCGTCTTGTCATTCTTAACCTTTCCACTTATCCCATGCTTGTATAGCCGTTTCGATGTTCTTTACTGTACACTTTGGGTTCGAGGGTCAAGCTTTTGTGCTATTCGTATTAGACAAGACTTAGTTAATGTAATGTTTTTTTTTAATTTGTTTTTGAACTCGTTTTTTTTTTTTATTATTACATACATTTTATTTGACTGATAATCCATTTGCTAAACTAATACCGCCACAAACAGCCCGTGCACTGTACCCAACATACATCCATTTTTTCCAATAAGCTACGAATTTCTGTAACTAACCAATCCATCTTTCCTCTACTGCGTATATTCCTGGCGATCAGCTTTGGCCATTCTGAATCGCCGTCCACAGAGAATGACTACAGAGAAGACTGAAACGAAAGATGCCAAACAAACAAACAGAATGATGATGTCACTACCTAAGAAACCGCAATAAAATCAAGACCGCGGCCATAAATAAATCCTAACTCTTAATTTCGTATAAAAAAAATAACGTCCCCTTTTTTTTAAAGTCTTCTGCTTCGCCCTTGTCTCTTTCGCTTGCTTCTCTCTCCTTCTCAATTTATTTTTTATCCTCTCTCCCTCTCCTCTCTCCTCTCTTCCCTCCTATGCCGCATATTTGGCAAGTGAGAAGAATATAAACTTATGGTTCCCTTCACAAAAAAAAATCAAGGGTGCGGCATGTCGCGCTGGGGTCACACGAATGTTTTGTTTTCTCCACATATATTCACTGCGCATGCGCGTTGGATCGGAACTATAGAAAGCTTGTCTGTTTGCCTGGTACTTTGTTCGGCGAAACTCACGTGGGTTACGGACAGATAAGAACTTGTACATACATTTAATCAAGTATTTTTTTTCTTTTTTTATGTAAGTGATATTTTCTGTGATGCAGAAAAAAATATAAAAATCACCCGATATAAACAAAAGAAAGAATGACCTCACAATCATGCCAGCAACACGACATGTTTTTAAAACTCCCACGAGATATAGTGCAGGTAGGAGGCAGGCAGAGAGTGAGAGGGAGAGGGAGAGAGAGAGAGAGAGAGAGAGAGAGAGAGAGAGAGAGAGAGAGAGAGAGAGAGAGAGAGAGAGAGAGAGAGAGAGAGAGAGAGAGAGAGAGAGAGAGAGAGAGAGAGAGAGAGAGAGAGAGAGAGAGAGAGAGAAAGAGAGAGAGAGACGTCTACGCGAAGCCTAAATCCGCCCACAGACAAACAGAGAGAATTAACGAACTCTCCATGTTGAATAGCATTTTTAACCCTTCCCTTTCTTCCCCATCTACCATTTCTTATTGATCTGTTCTTTCTCTTTTTCTCCATGAAGAATTGGTGGCAAATGCTACAATGGCGCTGTCCTTAACATGGGCGTTGCTGCTGTCTTCGCATTGGGGCTATCTACCTCTCAGAACCGCCCCCAGGACCCCCCTCCCCCCGTGACCCCCTACCCTTCGCACGCCTACTTTGCGAGACCCTCTA
>BOPN01001527.1:12500-15000 GCA_017312705.2 Penaeus japonicus
GAAGATGGTGGTGATGAAGCAGAAGCAGAGGAAGAGGATGATGAAGAGGAAGAAGAAGAAGATGAAGAAGAAAACAAGATTTACAACGCTAACGAACAAAAAAAAAATACAAACAAATAGGACGAACCCAACAAAAAAAATACAAACAAAACAAACACACACACAAAAAATAACGAACAAAAACAAGAACACGAAGAGTTAAAAAAAAAAAAAGCTATTGGGAAGGGGAAGGTAAACGGCAGGTGTGCATTAAAACATCCCCAGCACGTAAATCAGCACACGTGCCTGAGTGCCACTTGAACTTAAGGGCGCCCAGGATACGTGGGAATGAGTGCCCGAGGGTGGGTGGCGGCTCCGCGCGCGCCCACCGACCGACTGATAAAATAAATCTGGGAGTTGATTTATATTTCATGTTATTAATATGGTTGTTGTTGTTGTTGTTGTTGTTATCATCACCATCGTTAATTCAGGTTTTGTTATTATCGGTGTTGTTTCGATCATTTTTTTCTATCATTATTCCATGAGAAATAAAACTTTTTCGAAATCTAACATCGACGAAACTAACACGTTACGAAGGAGTTCTAACTCTCACCTAACATCTCTGTCTGTCTGTCTGTCTGTCTGTCTGTCTGTCTGTCTGTCTGTCTGTCTGTCTGTCTGTCTGCCTGCCTGTCTGTCTGCCTGTCTGCCTGTCTGTCTGTCTGTCTCTCCAATCATCATAATCCTTCTTATCATTAGTCATCGTCACCATCACATTCCTTCTTCTACTCCACCTCATTCCTTGCTCTGTTAATCCTCATTTTTTTTTACTCTTTCTCCCCAAGTTTAATAACTCTTGCATTACTCCCATTCCTCCGCCCCCCCCCTCCCTCTCCCCCTCTCCCATCTTATCCTCCACCTGCTCCTGCGAGGACTTGCCACTTGAGGATGAAGTGGATGCACTTGTCCCACACACACACACACACACACACACACATACACACACACACACACATTGGAGTCCCTTCCCTGTTTTTTTCGATTTTGATATCCTATTTTTTACCCATTTCTCTTTCTCTTTTTCTTTCTATTTCTCTCTCTCTCTCTCTCTCTCTCTCTCTCTCTCTCTCTCTCTCTCTCTCTCTCTCTCTCTCTCTCTCTCTCTCTCTCTCTCTCTCTCTCGTTCTCGTCTGCTCTATTTATCTCTCTATCCTTTTTCTCTCCCCCCCCTCTCTCTCTCTCTCTCTCTCTCTCTCTCTCTCTCTCTCTCTCTCTCTCTCTCTCTCTCTCTCTCTCTCTCTCTCTCTCTCTCTCTCTCTCTCTCTCTCTCTCTCTCTCACTCCCGCTCTCTCTCTTCCTCCCTCCCCTCCTCCTCCTCCCCCTTTCCCTCCTCTCTCCTCTTCCTCCTCCTTCCCCCCTCTCTCCTCTTCCTCCCCCTCCGTTCTGCGTCCAAGTGTTGTACTTACGACGACCGAGATCCCCGCAGCCTCCTCAAGTGAGCTCCTTGTCAGTCTGGAGATCCCTTTCAGAGCCAACCCATTCCTTTTCCCCTCCTATTCCCCCCTTTCTCCCCTTCGCTCTATATCCTCTTCTCCTCCTTCTCTCCCCTCCCTCCCTCCCTGTCCTCTCCAGCCTTTGCGTCCCATTCCTTTTTTTTCTTCTTCTTCTTCTTCTTCTTCTTCTTCTTCTTCTTCTTCTTCTTCTTCTTCTTCTTCTTCTTCTTTTTCTTCTTCTTCTTCTTCTTCTTCTTCTTCCTCCTCCTCTTCCTCACCCCCTACCTATTCGTCCCACCCTTCCTTCCTACCCTCCTTCTCCAGCCTTCCCCCCTCTTTCCTCCCTTTCCCTTACCCTTACCCTCCCCCTCCCCTCCTCTCCTATCCCCCACCTTCCTACTCCTCCCCCCCTCTCCCCTTCTTCCCCCTCCCCCCCCTCTCCCCTTCTTCCCCTCTTTATAACAGTGTGTCACCACTTGCCAAGAGTGATGTCTTTACAAGATTAAAAACGCCAGGAATCGCCCTCGCGTTCCATCCTACTCCTCTTCCTCCTTCTTTTCCATCTCCTCCTCTTTCTCTTTTTTTGTTGTTGTTTCTTCTTCTTCTTATTTTTTTTCTGATTTTTTTTCTTCCTCCTCAATCTGTTTCTCCTGTATCATATATATTCTTCTTTCTCTTTATTTTTCCTTCATTCCATTTCTCCTTCCCCCTCTCTCTCCCTCCCTCCCTCCCTCCCTCCCTCCCTCCCTCTCCCTCTCCCTCTCCCTCTCCCTCTCTCCCTCTCCCTCCCTCTCTCCCTCTCCCTCTCCCTCCCCCTCCCTCTCCCCCTCCCCCTTTCTCTCCCTTTCCCCCTCTCCCTTCCTCCCTCCCCCTCCTCCTCCCTCCTCCCCCTCCTCCGCATCCCCCCCGGCCAATCTGTCTAAGATTCAAAAGCTCCTTGGAATCTCGAAATCCGCAGGTGCTCGCAACACCTGGGGTAAAGTCAAGATAACAACACACACACCTACACGTTTTCAAAGGAGGTGGGG
>BOPN01001527.1:35000-42500 GCA_017312705.2 Penaeus japonicus
AGGAGGAGGAGGAAGAGGAAGAGGAGGAGAAGGAAGAGGAAGAGGAGGAGGAGGAATCACTACTAATTTCACTCCTATAAGAGGAAGGAGGAGGAGGAAGAGGAAGAGGAGGAGGAAGAGGAAGAGGAGGAGGAATCACTACTAATTTCACTCCTATAAGAGGAAGGAGGAGGAGGAAGAGGAAGAGGAGGAGGAGGAAGAGGAGGAGGAATCACTACTAATTTCACTCCTATAACGATGGCAATACATGGTAACGATTTCCACATGTGAATTGTTAGGAAACTAATTTAACTAATCACATTATTAGTAATTACAACTTGACGCTTTTGTAAAATCCAGGAATCTAATCAGAAATATAATTGATAACATTTATATATATTTTTTTTTTCGAAGGATTGGTCATTGGACTTATGTTTATCTTATCACATAAAAATGAAAAGAAAAAAATATATATATGATTTTTTTTAGAAGAGTAAATATAAGAAAACACAGAAAAATAATAAAAGAAACTGTTATCCCTCTTAGACCTCCCACCCACTTCCCCCCTCCACCCCCACTTCTACCCCTACCCCCCCTCCCCTCCCCATACATCCCAACCAAATAATACAAATAAAATATTTAAAAAATAAATAAATAATATAAACCCCAACAATTACCATTTTGTGAGCGTGGAAATTCAATCATCCAGCATTTGGATAAAATAAAATCTAATCACATTTCATCCATGACATGTAATAAAAAAAAGAGAGAGGAGGAGGGGGGAGGGGTGGTGGGGAGGAGAGGGGGGATTCTGTAGTCATAA
Source organism: Penaeus japonicus (assembly GCA_017312705.2). NCBI lineage: Eukaryota > Metazoa > Arthropoda > Malacostraca > Decapoda > Penaeidae > Penaeus > Penaeus japonicus. Next base: position 35,803 of record BOPN01001527.1, read on the forward strand.
CAACCTAAATACAATGCAGTTGGGGTGTGGGGGGAGAGGTGGGGGGATGGGGGGGGCGTAGATCAATGGACGGACCAATCCCACAGAACAATGGTTATAAACACCCGCAACATCCAAGCCATAATACCCCCCCCCCCCCATTTTCCTCCCCCAATCCCTCCAGCCCCCTCCCTATCACCCCTCCGTCTGTCCTCAATTCCTTCTCGTTTTTCACTCTGTCCTCTATACCCTCCATGCCCCCCCCCCTCCCTACCACCTCCTACTCCTCCCTTTATATCTCCTCTTCTCGCATCGGCTCTCCCCCTCTCCCTCTCTCCCCCTTCCTATTCCCCCTCCGTAGCCCCCTTCCCTCCCTCTATCCCTCATCTCTTCCCCTCTTTCCACTCCCTACCACCTACCTACCCCCCCCCCTTCTAGATAGACCTAATACCTCTAGGGAAATTCTTTACTTACATGACCCGATTGTCTGATGGTTTCCCTTATTCATCCTTTTGTATTACCCTGTTTTTTATCGTTATCTTTCTTATACTATATATATATATATATGTGTGTGTGTGTGTGTGTGTGTGTGTGTGTGTGTGTGTGTGTGTGTGTGTGTGTGTGTATATGTATATGTATATATATATATATATATATATATATATATATATATATATATATATTATATATATATATCATATATATATATTTATGTATCTATATATATGTATATTTGGATGTAGCTATAATCTTTGTTTTCTCTTATTTTAATTAAGTATTTTCTATCTCTCCCTCTCACTCTCACTCTCACTCTCCCTCTCCCTCTCTATCTATCTTAACTTTTGGAAAAGATAAAATAAATCTGAAAAGAAATGCCTGAACGAATTCACATCGATTAAAAAGAAGAGAAAGAAAGAAAAAAAGAAACAAAATGAACCAACCAGACACAAAAAAACTATTATCACCAACAAGATAATTTACACTAATGAACTTTATCTAAATTTAGACTACATTCATACGCGTTCCATTAAATCAGCAATTGTTTGGACAAGGTATAATATATTGCTAAACTTTGCCTGTTCACTTTTTTAAAAATGAAATACAAGTTCAATATGCAAATTAAACTTTCGTGGGCAGTCTAGCCGTGGTTTCCTCGCATATATTACCCCACCACAGAAACCTGATATATGGAGACAATGAATTAGATTTTACTAACTTGCTTGTATATTCAAACTTGTTCTTTTTTGTCTTTCTCTATCACTAAATCTGGGTTAACAATGATATTGATAAAATGGGTGCGTTTTATTTTTCTCTCTCTCTCTCTCTTTCTCTTACTTTATCTCTCTCTCTCTCTCTCTCTCTCTCTCTCTTTCTCTTACTTTATCTCTCTCTCTCTCTCTCTCTCTCTCTCGCTCTCTCTCTCTCTCTCTCGTGCGCTCACTGATGCTCCTCTTAGCTGTGTCTCGTGCCTCTTATCTTATCTTCTCTCTCCGTCTCTCGCGCCCACTGTCTCTCTGCTCCCTATGTGTCTCTCTGTCTATGTCTCATGCCTACTCTCGCCTTTCCTATCTCACGCTCATTCCTTTTCTCTCACTCACGCCGACACCTGTATCTCTCTACTTATGTCTGACGTCTGCTCTCTCTCACTCTTTCTGTCTCACGCACGCCCATTCCCCTTTTCTCACTCACGCCCACACCCGTATCTCTCTACTTATGTCTCACGTCCACTCTCTCCCTCCTTGTTCTGACGCCCGCCTATTCCCACTCTCTCCCTCCCTGTCCTGACACCCACTCTCTTTCCCTCTCCCTCTCTCACGCCCCACAACTATATCACTCCGCCCATATCTCACGCCCAGTCTCTCTCAATCTCTCTCTCTTCCTCTCTCACGCCCCACAACTATATCACTCCGCCCATATCTCACGCCCAGTCTCTCTCAACCTCTCTCTCTCTCTCCCAGGGCCTCATCGCAGCACCAGCGCACCGCGACGCCCCCGCCCGTGCGCCCAGTCAGCTCGTCGACGTCCGACAAGAGTTACGACACCGAGAGCTGTATCTCGGACAAGGCGGGCGGCGGAGGCAGTCGACAGGCGCCGCGCCCCGCCCTCTCCACCAGCGTGTTGGATAATGACGCCACTCTCGCTTCGGGTGAGTTGAGGGGCGTGGGTGGGGTGTGGGTGGGGTGTGGGTGGNATCCCCCCCCCCCGCAAAAAAAAAAAAAAAAAAAAAAAATCACATATCTAGGTTATTCTCACCAACAGCTCATTTGCATATCTGCCAATGATGTTTGTTAAATGAGTCATACCACCACCGGCTCCTGACTAACGGCCGATTATTAAGGTCGATCGCTGATAGACAACACGTAGAATATTAACCTTTATGGTCATCCCCCCTGAGCCTTGATTGCCTGCCATCAATTATGGGATATCATAAAATAACAACAAAACTGAGTCAATGTGCCGGTCTGTGTCATTACTCTGATTACAGAATTATAATTCATGAATGATGATATTTGCGATGTGTGCGTATATGGGTCGTAATCCCAAGGGGGAACGATCGATTATTGGCTGTTTAGGTCGCGGTTTGTTTGTATGTTTGTTTTGTTGAGTTCCGGGACACGAGTTTGGTTCTTGTGTGCGCAGTATATACGCACATGGGCACATACATACATATATAGGCTCACATGTGTTCCGACCCTAAAACACGCTCATACAAAGACGTAAACGCAAACACACATACACCTACACACGCACGCACACGCGCGCATACACACACAAACACACACACACAGACACATACACACACAAACAAACACACACACACAAAAAGAATAAAATAAAGTAAAAAAAAAAAAAAAATCAATTTTCTTTAAAGAAAAAAAATACGAAAAAAAACACGCATCGGGTTCAACATCAAGAAAACTAGCCAAAGAACTTCCCGAAAATAATTTCTTCAAGAATAACTCAAAATTCCTGAGCCATTTCCGCTCGAATAAGTCTTAATACCTTTAAAATCCAATCTACCCTTTTTCGAAGCGTTTTCGTAAACAATCGCTAATGACCCCAGTTAATTAAGGGCATCGCTTATGGTAATTCAAGATCATAATTGCGCATTACCGTGTTAATTAAAGGAAATTGTTCCCAAAGCTAGGTAGAGAATTCATTTAAAATAAAAAGAAACAGTTCGATAATTGAGATATATAAAATAAATATAAAAATGAAAGTATTTGAAAGGTGATGAGCCCATCCCCCCAACAACAAAAATAAACATAAATTATAATATGATTCTAACTGCCACTATATATATCTATATCTATACCTATATCTGTATCTATTTCTCTCTCTCTATATATATATATATATTTTTTTTTTTTTCTTTTTTCTTTCTTTTTACGATTCACTTTACATCCCTATGCTCTTATCTTCAAACGACCATCCCAAATAACCTCTACGACGCCTTCACATAAAGCTCATTCTCCCTCGGTAATCCCCACCCTCCCATGCAAGATCATGCATGCATCACCGTCGCGGGTCACGTGATCACACTTCCGGTTCGAATGAAGCTCTGTGGCGATGACTCGGGAACCTCGAAGCTCTAAGCTCTCTCCGGCGCCGAGGGAGGCGGAGCTCACTTAGTTAAGGTCAGTCACACGCTGTTTTTTAGTAATATGAACGATACATGAAGCGATGGTGATAGTGATGGTGATGGTGACGGTGATAGTGATGATGATGAGAGAGACAGAGAGACAGAGAGCAGAAAGCGAGAGAGAGAAAGAGAAAACCAGACACAGAGAGCGAGCGAGCGAGAGAGAGAGAGGGAGAGAGTGAAAGAGGGAAAGAGAAAGAGGGAGAGAGAGAGAGAGAGAGAGAGAGAGAGAGAGAGAGAGAGAGAGAGAGAGAGAGAGAGAGAGAGAGAGAGAGAGAGAGAGAGAGAGAGAGAGAGAGAGAGAGAGGGAGAGAGGGAGAGAGAGAGAGAGAGAGAGAGAGAGAGAGAGAGAGAGAGAGAGAGAGAGAGAGAGAGAGAGAGAGAGAGAGAGAGAGAGAGAGAGAGAGAGAAAGAGAGAGAGAGAGAGAACGAGAGAGAAAGAACGAGAGAGAAAGAACGAGAGAGAGAGAGAGAGAGAGAGAGAGAGAGAGAGAGAGAGAGAGAGAGAGAGAGAGAGAGAGAGAGAGAGAGAGAGAGAGAGAGAGAGAGAGAGAGAGAGAGAGAGAGAGAGAGAGAGAGAGAGAGAGAGAGAGAGAGAGAGAGAGAGAGAGAGAGAGAGAGACAAGAGAGAGAGAGAGAGAGAGAGAGAGAGAGAGAGAGAGAGAGAGAGAGAGAGAGAGAGAGAGAGAGAGAGAGAGAGAGAGAGACAAAGAGAGAGAGAGACAAAGAGAGAGAAAACCAGACACAAAGAGCGAGAGAGAGCGAGCGACACAAACCAAAGACGGCGGAAAACCCGTGAGAAAACCGGAGAAACGCCATGCGTGAAATGCGAGGACATGAGAACGTGATAGTAGCGAGGAGCTGAAGCTACTGGAGGGGGGGGGGGGGCTTCTTATAGCGATAAAAGAAAAGCTTTGGTTACGCGGCTTGGCTCGCTCAAGGTGGAAAGGGGAGAGGGAGCGGGAGATAGGGTGGGAGGAAAAAAGGGAGGGAGGGAGGGATGGAGAGGGAGGGAGAGGGAGAGGGAGAGGGAGAGGGAGAGGGAGAGGGAGAGGGAGAGAGAGAGAGAGAGATAGAGAGAGGAAAGGGGACAGGGGAAGGATGGCGAGGAGAGAGAAAGAAGATAGAGGAAATAATGAAAACTGACACAAACAACAATAATAACAATAACAATAATAATAATAATAATAATAATAATAATAAAAATAACGATGATAATACCAATGACAATAATAACAATGATGATGATGATGATACTGATAACAACAACAACAACAAATATAATAATGACAAAATACGACTAACACCAGCGACATGAAATGACATCTGAACGAGCCATGCAGTGAGGCTGCCTGATCGACGTTGCGTGCATGGCGGAAACAGCTGTTGTCCAATCCACTACGGGAAAACCCTTAATATATTCACAAACAACTAAAACCAACTCCCTAAGAACGATTATTCGTAAAGAGGAAGGTAAATGGCTGTTATCTTACATAAAGAAAGGAATTTATATATATATATATATATATATATATATATATATATATATATATATATATATATATATAGAGAGAGAGAGAGAGAGAGAGAGAGAGAGAGAGAGAGAGAGAGAGAGATACAATTTGGATTACGGTCTTTTGTTGTCGGGATGTGTTTTTGTTCTCTTTCTTTTCTTTTCTTGTTCTTGTTCTTGTTCTTGTTCTTGTTCTTTTTCTTCACCTTCTTCTTCTTCTTCTTCCCCTTCTTATCTTTTTTTTCTTTTCTTTTTTTGAGGGGGGGGAGGGGAGTCACAAAGCAAGATGTTTTAACAAAAGGCTAGTTTAAAGTCCAGTCGACAGGATTTCTCGTCGGGAAGAAGGAGGAAGGAAACATGAATATCAAAGGTCGCAGGATCAAGTAAGATGTCCTGCTTTACTGTCGTCCGCCTTCACCCTGCCCCCCCCCTTCTCCTTCCCCCTCCCTCCCCACTCCCCCACTCCCCCTCCTCCTTGACGTACTTCTACTCGTTCAAAGAAACTCTCTCTCTCTCTCTCTCTTTCACCTTTCCTCCCCTCTACCCTCTTCCCCCTACCTCCTACCCCCCCTAGACCACCTACCCCCCACCCGCTCGATGTTCTATTTCTTCAAAAGGAATCTTCTCTCTTTAACCTCCTCCTCCTCCTCCTCCTCCTCCTCCTCCTCCTCCTCCTCCCTCCTCTTCTCCCTATCCACCCTCCTTACTCGTCACCTACTTAGAAAAATTGAAAACCGAGGGAGAGACAAAACCAAGGGAGGAGGAGGGGAAATGGAGAGCATTTCGACCAAACGGAAAGGGAGTAAAGAGAGAGAGAAAGAAAGAAAGAGAGAGAGAGAGAGAGAGAGAGAGAGAGAGAGAGAGAGAGAGAGAGAGAGAGAGAGAGAGAGAGAGAGAGAGAGAGAGAGAGAGAGAGAGAGAGCGAGATATAGAGAGAGAGGGAGGGAGGGAAAGAGAGTGAGAGAAATATAGAAAGAAAAGAAAAGAGAGCGAGAGAAGCGAGAAAGAAGAGAAAGGAAGTGAAAGGGAGGAGGAGAATGAAGAGCGGAGAACACAGGTAAGGTAAAGAGTGGGTGAAGAAGTTAAAAGAAAGGTAGAAGAAGGGGAAGAGAAGGGGAAAGAAGGGAGAGAGAAAGAGAGAGAAGGGAGAAGGAAAGGGGAGAGAAGGGAGAAGGAAGAGAGGGGAGAGTGGAAGAAATTAGGGAAAGAGAGTGGGGGAAAGGGGGGAAGGGGGAAAGGGGGGAGGGGGCAGCCGGAAAGGAATTGGTCGGCTGAAGTTACTAGCAGGATTTGCAGGAGGTTTAGACATTAAATAATTAGGGAATGGCTGGTCGAGTCTTAAGCCGGGTGGAGAGAGAGAGAGAGAGAGAGAAAGTGAGAGTGAGAGTGAGAGTGAGAGTGAGAGTGAGAGAAAGAGAGAGAGAGAGAGAGAGAGAGAGAGAGAGAGAGAGAGAGAGAGAGAGAGAGAGAGAGAGAGAGAGAGAGAGAGAGAGAGAGAGAGAGAGAGAGAGAGAGAGAGAGAGAGAGAGAGAGAGAGAGAGAGAGAGAGAGAGAGAGAGAGAG
>BOPN01001527.1:50000-57500 GCA_017312705.2 Penaeus japonicus
TTCAACGTGATACATTTTCTTTTTCTTTATTTTTTTTGTGAGGGTAAACTATTCTAATAATTTTTGTTTTGATTTATGCGTGTATAGAGATAAGTATGTGTATGAATTGCAGTTATGTGCGTGTGGTTGTATCTATTTGCTTTGTGAAGAGAGCGAAAGAAAGAAAAGACAAACCGAAAGACAGAAAGAGAGAGAGAGACACACAAACACATCAAAAAAAGTGACAAGACAAACAGACAGACACAAATAGGAATCCCATCCACTTCCCATCAATCAAATCAGGACAATCTAGTGTCCCTGAGGACGCGCCCATCAAGCAGAGGGCGTCGGCACATGAAAGTTTCACGGCGCGAGAAGGGGGGCGGGAAGAGAGGGGGCGGGGGAGGGGGAGAGGGGAGGGGGAGGAAAGGGAAAGCAAGGGGCGCGTTTTCCCCTTCAAAAGCTCCAAAAATACCGCCCAACTTTCAGGTAAATATTTAGTCACTACACTTCACCCTGACTCTCTCTCCCTCCCGCTCCGCCCTCCAGCCCACCGTGGATAGTCAGCGGGGGAGAATAAAAAAGAAAAAAAAAAGAAAGAAAACGGGAGAAAAATAACTATCGGGAGATTTTTTGTTTTCCCTCCAGATTTTTTTCCCCTATAGAATTGGAAACCGCAACAATTGTTAAAGTTTTTTTTAGTTTTTTTTTTCTATTTCACTTCTCTGTTTCTCTTTACAGGTCGATACTGCAGTGCGTCAATAAACAAGTTAAAAAAAAAACACCATCGACAAAAAAAACAAAAAACAACAACAACAAAAAGATCAGGGTCACCCGTGGGCGGAGTTCAAGGTTTACACTACAACAAGTTCGCGTGAACAGAGTTTACTGTAACAGCGGCTCCACTACAAACTGTATGTAGGTCCCGCTTGCTAATGGGCCGAAATATTTAGTTTCTGGTGCAGCGTCCTGCCCTCTGAGGGGTTAAGGTGGGTGGGTGGGAGGGAGGGAGGAAGGGTAGGCGGGTGGGTGGGTGGGAGGGAAAGAGGTAGGGAGGGTGGGTGGGTGGGGAGGGAGGGAGGGAGGGAGGGAGGAAGGGAGGGAAGAAGGGAGGGAGGGAAGGAGGGAGGGGGAAGGAGGGAGGGAGGGAGGGAGGGAGGGGAGGGGAGGGAATAGGAGAGGGTAAGAGATAGATAGATAGATAAATAGATAGATAGAGAGATAGATAGAGAGAGAGAGAGAAAGAGAGAGATAGATAGAGAGATAGAGAGATAGAGAGAGAGAGAGAAAGAGAGAGAGAGAGAGAGAGAGAGAGAGAGAGAGAGAGAGAGAGAGAGAGAGAGAGAGAGAGAGAAGAGAGGAAGACCAAAAGTAACGATGAAAAACAGAAGACATCCAAAACATATTAAATAAACATAATGAACCTAATTAAGGGAATCACCATCATTTCACAAAAGCTTTACTAATGATGACTCTATTTTTAATGAAGCGAAAGGAGTTTAGGTTTCATCATATATCACTGTGTTCTTTTGTACCGAAGTTACGAGCGGATCCGTAAAATAATCGTAGGGTTTGTTCAGATAACGATCAAAGTTACAACCTCATTTTATTCAGGGGAACGTAATTGCGACATTCATTAGCTCATTAACGACACCGTAAAGTATCAAAATATTAACAATGTTAAAATTAACCCTATCATCTTCCTACAACTTTTACGCTGTTATTAATGCCAATTATTCCCACAGCGAGCTATAAAAAAAAAACGCTCTAATTATCACAAGAGTATCTACCTAAAACGCTAAAATAGCAGGAGGAAATATGCATTTTATTTCACTCAATTGAATCTAAGAAGACGAAAAAAAAATTCTCATTCCACATCGTGTAAGCAAAATGAAATCAGAAGACTGGCCTCGTAGTTTGCTTTTCGTCCGCATCAACAACACTGGCGCTAGTGTGCTCTGTAAACGCCATCGGGAGGTCCTGTAGATACATGGGAAAGGGAAAGATACATCGCGGGCCACATCATGGACACATCCTATGGCGTGAAGTCCTTATCAACAAAACGAAGTCTCATCCCCTCCCCCCCCTATCCTTCCCCCCCTTCTTTATGCAAATTGTCAGATTCAAATTGCTTCTTTTTAGATAACATTTGCATACGCTCGTAGGCCGCGCTCTAGATTACCTGTTCATTGTCCTAATGGGAAAATTATTCCGCGTCTTTTGGGGGCTTTCAAGCTTTTGGAAGAGGGACTTTGCGCGCGCGTTTGCGGGCTTCAGTTTGAAGGTTTCACCGTTGGAGCTTTTCACTGTAAGGTATGGGAAAAGGAGGGAGGGAGGGAGGGAGGAAGAGAGGGAGGGAGGGAGGGAGGGAGGGAGAGAAGGGGGAATGATGGAGGGGGAGAGATTGTAGGGGAGAGAGGGAAAGGGGAGGGCAGAAGGGAGGGAGGGATGGTGCAAGAGGGAGGGACGAATGGATGAAAGAGAGAGAGAGAGAGAGAGAGAGAGAGAGAGAGAGAGAGAGAGAGAGAGAGAGAGAGAGAGAGAGAGAGAGAGAGAGAGAGAGAGAGAGAGAGACAGGGGGATATGAAGCAGGGCGTAAAGACAGGTGAAAAGTTCATACAAATGTCTGTCACACAACACCGGAGGAAAAAGCACAGAGTGGAAATATTCACAGACACATGTCTATCTCAAAAGAATAAGACTGTGACATGGAGTGAATACAGGGACATAAGAAACTTGGTTAGAATGGTGAGAGGAAGAGGAGAAGGAAGAAAGAGCAGGAGGAGGAGGAGGAGGAGAAAGAGAAAGAGGAGAACCTAAATAAACAAATAATAATAAAAAAAAACAATATATAAAACAGTAAAAGCAGGGCGATAGCGAGGAGGAGAAACGGAGAAAGGAAACGGAGACAAAAGGAAAAAAGGAGGAGAAGAGAACGCGAGAAAGGGAGAAAGGGGAAACGAGGGGTCGAGGCCCTATCTCCCTCGGCGTCTTTTTGCCATTACTTTTATCAGGCGGTTCTCTGGTTCTCTGGCAGACGCGGCATTGTGTAGAAAACAGCTCGAAGGCGACGAGGAGAAGGGGGGGGGGGAGGGAGGGAGAGGGGGATATAAGCTAAAAATGATGGAAAACAGAGGAATACGCTGGCTGGCGGAGTGGGCGTGAATGACGCAAGATGGGCGGAAGGAGAAGGTCGTGGGCACAGGAGTACACTTGAAGGATCTTTCTCTCTCTCTCTCTCTCTCTCTCTCTCTCTCTCTCTCTCTCTCTCTCTCTCTCTCTCTCTCTCTCTCTCTCTCTCTCTCTCTCTCTCTCGATTTTGAATTATATATAAATATATTCTTTCTTTTACTAGTGTTCAGATATGCAAATAACCCGATGTTCAGATATGCAAATAACGCGATGTTTAATGCAAAACAAAGATTATTTCATAAGCGTAACGGCTCGCACAGAGAAAAAGTGAGGAAAAACATAATTTCTTTGGATTCGCTCTCTCGCTCTCTCTCTCTCTCTCTCTCTCTCTCTCTCTCTCTCTCTCTCTCTCTCTCTCTCTCTCTCTCTCTCTCTCTCTCTCTCTCTCTCTCTCGCTCCCTCCCAGTACGACAATTCCTTTTGTGTTCGGGTGAACAAAGCTTTTCCTAAACAATGAGGTATTTGAAGGTGTCAGATGAATAATTCTCTCGGATTTCTAATACCAGAAGCCCAATAAAACTAAATTCAAAATACATCTTTCTAAATAGATAAATCAAAAGACAGAACTTATAAACGCAAACTCAAACCCGTTAATTTATCCCACTTATAAACATCAACATGGCGACACCTCGGGAAGGTTGGTACGTCTTGTCCTAGGTGGGATCGCGGTACAGTTTGCACACCTGAGTGACGTGCCAGCCAGGTGAGTGAGGGGGGGAAAAAAGTTGCCACCAGAGGGGAAAATTACCCCCCCCTACACACATCAATATCACCTTATGTACTAAAGCTGGGTGCATCTTCGTGTCGAATTAAAAGAACTCGGTTCTTTAAAGTGATGTGCATTTCTGTAGCTTTTTTTTTTCTGGCTGATTCAACATCTTTAATCATGTCTGTCTCTCGTCTATCGTTCTTATAATTATCTATTATTCTATCTATCTAAATATCTATTATTTATATAACACACACATACGTACACAGTATATAATCACACACGAACCACGCCAATATATACATAAAACATACACCTATATACACTCCCTTTTTTCATTATCATATAAATGCAGAGATACGCTAATATAAAACAGATGAAAAGATAGATAGATAGATAGAAATAACTAGATATATAAGGGTAGCAGATATATATTATGGCGTTTATAAAAATTGAAGATTCAACTCCCTCCAGTACTAGTAAATAAATAAACGACTAAAATATAATTAATCTCATTAGCTCTTACAGTTCAAGTGGATAACGAAATCAGCATCAAACACGTTGCTATTCATCTCATCTTCCTCTCGAAATTATTTGTTTCTGCATAGAATTCAGCAGACTTCAGTAAAAAAAAAAAATAAATAAATAAAAAATAAAAATAAAATAAAATGGGCCGATTAGAAATTGAATTTTTAATCAACTCTGAATATTCATGACGTGCCGTCGACATAAATAAGCTAATACCCTCACTATCGTTATATTTCTCAATGCCATGAATGCAGAAGTGGCTCCTTAGCGTAAAGAAAACGACGCTTAAACGAAGACGACGAAGAAAAAAAAAAAAAAAAAAAAAAAAACACGATAGTGAATGACTCGAGGTTGATATTAAAAGACGCGTCGATAAGATAAATTTGCAGAATCTGGTTTGTATTCCGCAAAAATGTGTTTTATTTATTATCATTTTTTTTGTCCCTCTCCTCACTCTGCGCTAATTTCGAAGTGGCGTGATATAACATGAGAGAGAATGAGGCTTATATGTACATTACTGATAGAATTCCAGGAAAAGTTTTAATCAATGGACGGTTCAAACTGCATGATACACGCACAGCATACATATTCTGTGTGTGTGTGTGTGTGTTTGTGTGTGTGTGTGTGTGTGTGTGTGTGTGTGTGTGTGTGTGTGTGTGTGTGTGTGTGTGTGTGTGTGTGTGTGTGTGTGTGTGTGTGTGTGTGTGTGTGTGTGTGCGTGTGCGTGTGCGTGTGCGTGTGCGTGTGTGTGTGTGTGCGTGTGTGTGTGTGAGAGAGAGAGAGAGAGAGAGAGAGAGAGAGAGAGAGAGAGAAGAGAGAGAGAGAGAGAGAGAGAGAGAGAGAGAGAGAGAGAGAGAGAGAGAGAAGAGAAGAGAAGAGAAGAGAAGAGAAGAGAAGAGAAGAGAAGAGAGAAACGAAGAGAAGAGAAGAGAAAGCGAACCGCCAGACAGACAAACAAACAGACACACCAATAACCGAAAGAGAAAACAAGAAAAAAAGAGAGACAGAAAAACCGAGAGCCAGACCCCTCTCACCCCCACATCTCCTCACCCCCCACCCCCACACCCCCCTACACACACACTTGTCCCAACCCAGGATTCCTCTGCCATAATCCACCCCAATCTGTGTCACATCACCCACTTATTTACGATTGGCTGTTGATCCCTTATCACTATGTAAATCCCTAAGTGTCTGGAGGCCCCGGCACTCTTATCGAGACCCCTGACGACCCTGGGCTTAAGGGCTAATTGACGCTGTAGGCCTCAAAGGGGGATCAGGGTCTGTTACGTGAAACCTTCCGATGCGACGCGAAAGCGGTCTCGTAAATATACATGTTTCCGGTGTCGCGTGTTTTCTTCTTCTTCTTCGTCTTCTTCGTCTCCTTTTTTGTCTTCTTCTTTTTATTCTTCTTCTTTTTTTCTCTCTTTTTCTTTTTCTTTTTCTTTCTTTTTTTTCTTCTTCTTCTTTTTTTTTTCTTCTTCTTCTTCTTCTTTTTTCTCTTTTTCTTTTCTTTTCTTCTTCCTCTTTTTCTTCGTTTTTATTTTTATTATTTTTTTCTTCTTCGTCTTTTTCTTTCTTTCTTTCTTCTTCTTCTTCTTCTTCTTTTCTTCTTCGTATCTTCTATGCGATATACATAAAAATGCGAAAAGTGGCATTTGTTATCCCTTATTCCTAATACAAGAAGAGAAAATGAAACACACCTTTTTAAAGATTTTTGTCTTAAAATTCGAAAACGTTTTCGTTATCATTTCTTGATTCATAATTGACTCACTTTTTTCTCTGATATGTTTAAAAAAAAAATCTAAAACGATTTCTTTCTTGAAAGTAATTTCAGTATCTTCAAAAAGAAAAATGAAGAAAGCAGAAAATTCGAAATCACATTTTCTTCAAAAAAATTCAAAAACCCATCCAGAAGTTATATGAAATTCGAATGAAAGAAAGCCAAGGGCTATTATCGTTTTTTTAATTATCTCAATACTTTCTACCGTTTCCGATTCTCTTAAATATTTTTTTTTCCTAAAAAAAAAAAAAAAAAAAAAAAATATACATGATCAATGTTGAGCGTATGTGACACGTGTGTTGAAAGCTCTTGTATAATTAATATTCACGCGCGTGTAGGGTATATAGGTATAAAAGGCCATCTTTATGAATGTGGGCGTGAGAGGCTGTCACACGTGGGCGGAGGGGTGTGGGGTCAGAGGGAGGGGTGGGGGGGGGGCGGTATATTGCGAATACGTTGGAATACGTTAGTCAGGTTTCCACCCATCCCCCCTCTCCCTCCCCTTACCCCTACCCCTTTTCTCCCTCTCCCTCCCCCTACCCCTTCCCACCCATCCCCCTCTTCCTACCCCTTTTCTCCCTCTCCCTCTCACCCCCATCTGGCAGGACAACAGCTGTCAAGGGGCGTGTCCAGTGTGCCACACCCAGCTAGCGTGGCACTCATACTTATGGCTCTGTTGGCAAGTCTGGCCGTCGAGGAAAGTGTGTCAGTATGGTACATGATATCGTAAAGTTTATACAGCTCATTCGTGCGATCTGTATAGTCTCTAACGCGTATTTGTGTCTCATTTTTTATTAACTATTATTATTATCATTACTATCATTATTATGATTATTATCATCATCATTATCATCATTATTATTACCATTATTATTATCATCATTATTAACTCATCAATATTATCATCATCATTATTACCATCAACATTATCATCATCATTATTACCATCAACATTATCATCATTACTAAAATTATTATCATAATCATTATCATTATCATAATCATCATCATAATCATCACTATCATAAATTGAGAATCAAATAAAATACCGCCGTAAATAGAACAAAAGACGCGCGGCGTGACTCAGCATCTCGCGGCAGCTGAGATGAACGCCAGCAGATGATGTCCGTCCGGAAGTCAGCACTGCGGAAGACTCGAATAACATCGTTACGTTATGTTCCTCGCCGCAGCCTCCCATTCTCTTCACCCATCACGCGTCATTCCTTCCTCCTTACCTTTTATTTCCTCTTCTGTACCCTCCTTTCCTTCCTCTCCTTTCTCTTTTTTTTTTCTTTTGTTTATTTCTTCTTCC
>BOPN01001527.1:62500-77500 GCA_017312705.2 Penaeus japonicus
CTATCCTTCCTTTCCCTTCCTTCCCACCCTACCTCCCCCCATCCCCCCACCTCCTTCCCTTCCTTCCTTTCCCACACTGAAGGACGTCACCACTTTCGACTTACCGATTGTCGTCGCCGCGCCCAACCTCCCTCCCGCCCGCCCGCCCACCCGCCCGCTGGCTGAAGGTCCTTCGTCTTCAGTATGGTGATGTGGTCGCACTTTTGCTTACATTATCTCGAGCCGTCAAGCGTGGCGTCCTCTGGTGGAGTCTACGTCCCTCCCGTGAGCTTTCCAAACCGCAGAAACAGGCAGGATGGGGGTGAGGGAGGGAGGGGGAGGAGGGCGATTGAGGGGAGGGGAAAAGGGAGGATGAAAGGGGAAAACAGGATGAAGAGTTGAGGCTGGGGAAGGGGAAGGTGAAGGGGATGAGGAAAGGAAGGGGAAGGGGAAGGGGAAGGGGAAGGGGAAGGGGAAGGGGAAGGGGAAGGGGAAGGGGAAGGGGAAGGGGAAGAGGATGAGGAAAGGAAGGGGAAGGGGTGGGTGATGGGTGATGGGGTGAGCGAAGGGATGGAAGGCTTGAAAAAAGGACATCACCCAACCCAACGTCCTTCGCACTCTCTCCTCACTCCTCCATCTCCCCCAACCCCTCCACCCTTCCATCCCATCCCTAACCTCCCCTTTTATCATCCATGTACTTAATCACACATCACATTCAATTAACGCTGAGGATAATTGCCTAGTACATGCACTCAACATTTTTTTCCCCCCAGACAGAGCTGTTAAGAGTGCGCGGGGGTAATAGTGTACAGCGGACGTCACGACAAAAATAATTAACCCAGCGACTGCTAATTGAAGGCTCACATTCCCAGAGCGAATTGCAATTCTAGTTTTCTGCCCGTTGTTGAGGTTGTCTTTATTGCTGTTGTTGTTGTTGTTGTTTATTCTTCTCAATACTAAGTACATTTATGAGAGTGTCATGTGGGTGGAGGTGGTGTGTTGTGGTGGAGGTGGTGGAAGGGGATGAGGAAGAAGGGGGGGAGGAGGAGGAGGAGGAGGAAAAAGAGGGGAAAACAGGCAGAGAAAGAGAACAAAAAGAGGAAAAGGAAGAAGAGAAACGATAAGAGAGAGGAGGAAGCAGAAAGTGAAGGAAGAAGAAGAGAATAGAGAGGAGAAGAAGGCAGGGAAGAGAAGAAGAAAGAAGAAAAGAGAGAGGAGGAAGGGAGATGCGCCAGACATAAGGCGAACCCGATATATTAATAATATCCAGGAAATGCCATTTACGAAGAGGCGAGGACCCAGAAGACGAGATGATGCTCCTGTGATCTCGGGAGGGCAGGATGCAGCCTCTAGGGAGGACGGACAGGACTCGGGAATGAGGGTTTTTCGAAAGAGGGGAGGGGGGGGGCGAAGAGGGAGGTCCTGGAACGCGGTATGATTTGATATCCCGTGGGCAAGCAGTGTGAGGCGGGGGGGGGGAGGTTGAATAGCAACAATGGTATGAATAACAAGTTTTACTAAGGCCTAAAAAACTAATATTAATGGTGAATTTGAATTGCATTCTCTCTCTCTCTCTCTCTCTCTCTCTCTCTCTCTCTCTCTCTCTCTCTCTCTCTCTCTCTCTCTCTCTCTCTCTCTCTCTCTCTCTCTCTCTCTCTCTCTCTCTCTCTCTCTCTCTCTCTCTCTCTCTCTCTCTCTCTCTCTCTCTCTCTCTCTCTCTCTCTCTCTCTCTCTCTCTCTCAAAGCTAAACTTTCCCCACCGAGGAAAATCGGAACAACTTCATTCCCAGGAAACTTTCGTGGCCGCAGTTAAAGGAACTTCGTTGAATCCTTAGAGTCCTTTTAGATTTCCTCTACTTAGGTTAGATGCGTTTTTTTTTTTTTTTTTTTTTTTTCTTTCCTTCTTTCTTCACAAGTTTAAAATGAGCGTAAGATCGTACTACAGTCAAAAATAAAATAAGAGGAATATATTCAGCTCTAAAATAAACACGGAAGAATAATTCTTTAACGATTTCAACAAGATCAATAATGATAATTGAGGTTGCGTGTTCCGCCGCCAGACCGTCATTTTGAAACCCGGATCGCAATGAAAACAAAACCTACGAATCTACAACGGCACTAAATCACCGAATACCGAAACGGAGGCACCGTCCGAAATAATCCCCCGTTTTACAATTCGTTACATGATCTAGAACGTTCTCGATTGTTTATTTGAATGTATAACCGTTACGGGGACGAGGAAATAGCCAATCAGAGCTCGGCATCACGTACATCCCGGTCGTGATTGGTGCGTCCATCTTCCCCGCTGCGAGTGTCGGGACTTCGATCAGCTCCTGGCGGCTTGGGTGGCTTGGCTATCTAAAGGAAAATATAAAAGGTTGGGAAGATGGATTTGCCGATTACTAATCCATCAAATAATGTCGAGAGGATATTTTTTTTTTAGAAGGCGAAGGAAGAAGAGAAAAGGGAGATGATGATGGAAAGGATGGAGAAGAACGGATAGATTATAAAAAGATAATATAAATGGAACTATATATCAGCGAAGTGTAATGCTGCGTTTCATCACACATCTCTCATCCTCCGCGGAACATCCATCAAGATCAAATGCCTTAAATTATTCCTATCTCTTCTCCCGGTTGCAAGTTCTTTGCCTGTGTTGTTTCTTCGATTTCTTATTTCATTTCAGTTTTGGTGTTTCCTTCCTTCTTGCTTACCGTCAGCTTCCCTTAAAACTCCTAAATATTTTCCCCTTTTCCCCCTACCCCTCCTTCCTTCCACTTTCCCTTACGTTACCTTCTTACCCACTCCCTTTCTAATTTTCCCAACTTCCCCTTAAACTCCCCTACGTCTCACCCTCCACTTTCCCCCTAAATTCCCTACCTTTCAACCTCCACTTTCCCCAAAAAATCCCCTACGTCTCACCCTCTACTTTCCCCAAAAAATCCCCTACCTCTCACCCTCCACTTTCCCAAAAATCCCCCCCTCTCACCCTCCACTTTCCCAAAAATCTCCTACCTCTCACCCTCCACTTTCCCAAAAATCCCCCCCTCTCACCCTCCACTTTCCCCAAAAATCCCCCCCTCTCACCCTCCACTTTCCCCCTAATACCCCCCCCCCCCTCCCCTGTTCCCCTGCCACTCAACCTCGACACCTCGTCCTTGGCACGGGTGTCTGCGGGGTGTTTACCTTTCCTCTGTCTGTTCGTTCTTGTGTTAGTTCACATACGAAGGAATCACACTGGAAAGTTTGTTATTGGACTTGACAGCTGGGGAGGAGGAAGGAAAAGGAGGAGGAGGAGGAGGAGGTAAAGGAAGAGGGAGGGAAACATAAGGAGGAATAGGGAGGAGGAGGAGGAGGGAGAAGAAGGAAGGAAAAAGATGAGGTAAAGGAGGAGGAAGGGAAACAGAAGGAGGAAGGGAAACAGAAGGAGGAAGGAGGGGGAGGAGATGAATGAGGAGAGAAGAAGGAGAAGGAGGAGGAGGAAGAGAAGGAGTAGAAGGAGAAGGAGAAGAAGAAAGGCGAAGGAGAAGGAAAGAAGAAAAAAGAAAAGAGACCGAAAAAATAACACACCAAAGAAAGGAAAAAAAAGAACCAGATAAAAAAAAAAACAAGAACAATACATCACAAAAGAAGCACCAAAATAAAAGAAAGAAAAAAAAAATCACCAAAAAACACACAAGTCGAAGTCGAATCACCTGTTTCCGACGTCGACCAACCACCCAACCACCTCTTACGTCATCGTTTCCCCGCAGACTGCTTCTGTTGGCAGTGAACCCTATTTTCCTTCCATTAAGCGCTGATTGTAAATAGGGCCTAGTCTGTCGTGCCTATTACTGAACATAAAGTCCGTTTAACTTGACGATAATGGACGGTGGTATAAGGAAACTTCCGAGATGGTAACGAGGTGCGTGCGTGCGTGTGTGTTTGTGGGTTTAGCGTTTCTTGAAGAAAAAAAAAAAATCTTGATAAACGATGGACATCTAAATAATTGGGTAAAGGTTGGGATTGTAGGTGTGTGGATTAGAGAGAATAAATGAATATGATGAGTAAGGATATGAAAAATTAAACAAAAAGAGAACAAGAGTAAGAACGGAAAATGTAAAAAAAAAAGAATGTGTAGTAAAAAAAGTAAAAAAAAAAAAAAATAAAGGTGAACATCCGGATAAGAAAGAATATGTAAATATAAGAATAAGAGTAAGAATAAAAGAATAAAAAAAAAAGACAAAAAGAGGTGAAGGCAACAGGGGCTTATCCATATTCCATCAAGTGGGCAAGAAAAAACACCTCACAATTGATTAGGAACGAGAAAAAAAGAGACACCTATGAATATCGACCCGCGATAAATCAGAAGAATATCTATCGAATATTCCTGAAGAACAAGAAGAAAAAGAAAAAAAAAAAATAGTGAGAAGGGGACACCATGCTATGCCCCTACACGACTCACAAACCCGGCGCTAACGAAGTACCTGTCTGCATAATGAACAACGTGACTACATGAGAAGAAGAGGAGGAGGGAGTGGAGGGGGTGGGGGGAAGGATGAAGAGAGTGGGGTGTGATGGGGGGGAAGGGGGAAGGGGGGAGGGACAGGGAGGAGGAGGAGGAACTGAAGTCATGAACAAAGATATTTGCTTACGAACTTACCGCCGGTGCGAGGTCGTTCTCACGCACCCACGAAGCCCCCGAGGATCCGTTTTCTATGCTAATGCGAGTCGGCCGAAAGACAACCTTGCTCTTTCGCGTCTTTCGTGAGCCGCTTTCTTACCTGTGTGAGAGAGAGAGAGGGAGAAAAGAAAATCCATTACTCTTGAGAAAACACATCACGCTTCGTATCTCCTATAAGCTCACTTTCTATCTCCATTCAAATACCTTTCCCCAAACAAAGGGAGAGTCAAGATCATTTTTTGAGGGGGGACTAACTTAAAAGGATATCCGATCACTATCACTGGCTTTTGCATTCCATCACAGAGGCTCTAAACATCTCACCTACTACATCAACCATCACCTGAGCCGACACGTGTCATGATGCATCACATCAAGCCTTTTTTTTTTCCTTTTTTTGAGATAACAAGCGTCGAGATGGTAGATATGGGGGGAAAAAACAGGGACATGCTAGGGTAGATTTCCAAGGGGGAAGGGAGGGAAGCGAGGGAAAGAATCTCCTGAGATGGGGGGGGAAAGGGGAGAAAAAGGATGTGTATGTAGGGGAAAAAGTACTCTTAGGGAGGAAGGGATAGGAAGCGCAACTGGATTCTTCATGAAAGCTCCTTCTCCTCCGACACACTTTAAAGACCGTAAAATATTCGTTTTTTTCCCCATCGTTCTTATGCGAAATTGAGAAGGATGTAGGGGTTGTATACATGTGTGTATGTGTGGCGGGTAAGGGGTGGGTAGGGGGGGTATAATTACATATACTAGACATAAGCAGCATGTATAATTAACGCACCTCCTTAAAATTATGATAATTAAGCAAGCTGACATTTTCTGATGCCTAAACCTCACAAGGAAACACAAAAGAAACATTTCATATTGAAATCATATTGAAGATCATACTCACTCTCTTAGTAAAAAAACAAAACAATAACAATAACTAATAATAATAATCACAATAACAATAATCACAAAACACACACACACACAAATGCTGCAGAGTGTAAAAACTGGCATAATTTTAGAACGAAGCGCCACCGCAGCTGTTCTGCGTAAACTCAACTGGTCATCGCATGCCATGGGAGACTCAAGCAAATTCCCACGAAAGAGACTCTGAAATTCCTTGGGTGGCGACCGACACACACACACACACACACACACACACACACACACACACACACACACACACACACACACACACACACACACACACACACACACACACACACACACAGTGGATTCAGTGGAACTAACGTCAAAATATCAAAATATATACATAAAAATATATATATATACAAACAGACTTGTCGTTCCAAAGTAATAATTCACGATAGGAAGACCTCACAACTCTGAGGGGAAAAAAAATGTAAAATCAACTTCCTCGACAATCTCTTGAAGATCAATCTCCCTTATCCTTACCATCCTATGCCCCCCCCTCCCCCCACACACATCAACTCCTTACCTTTCTGCCCCTCCTTTGGCTCCTATATCCCTCCCTCTTTACGCCTCTGCCCCCCTCCTTCTTCCCTCCTAACCCACTCACCTCCTAGCTCCCTCTACCTCACCCCCACCCAACCCCACACAACTAACACGCTCTTCTTTACGAGCGCAAAACTTCATTCATGGGAATAACACCTACTCTAACCTCACGCCCACCCCTACGCCCACCCCCACGCCCATCCCCTAACCCCATCCCAACCCCATCCCACCCCCACCACCGTCGCATCTTCCGACCTGTCTCGCTCTACACTGGAACAAATTGATTTTAAGAAGGAAGAAGAAAAATGTTGAGTACCTCCCCCACCCCCACCCCCCCCCCCACCCCCTTCCCTCCTTCGTATCTCGCAAGATTTTTTTTTTTTATACTGTGTAAACAACATTAAAGTGGCTTCCTGCCTCCGATAAATCACATGGGATGAAATATGAGGGATTATGTTCTCTCCCTTTTCCTCTCTCTCTCTCATTCTCTCTCTCTCTCTCTCTCTCTCTCTCTCTCTCTCTCTCTCTCTCTCTCTCTCTCTCTCTCTCCCCCTCCCTCTCTCTCTCTCTCTCTCTCTCTCTCTCTCTCTCTCTCTCTCTCTCTCTCTCTCTCTCTCTCTCTCTCTCTCTCTCTCTCTCTCTCCCTCCCTCTCCCTCCCTCCCACTCCCACTCTCTCCCACACCAACTTGTATATGAATTCACATCCCCTCAACATAAAATTGTTCCCGAGTTCTGAGCATCTCCGCATTTTATCTTTTCTTTAATTTCTATTTTCCCTCTTGCTTCCATCCCGCGGTCCCTCGTTACCCGGCAATTCGTCTTCTGTCTTCTTTTTCTTTCTCTCTCTCTCTCTCTCTCTCTCTCTCTCTCTCTCTCTCTCTCTCTCTCTCTCTCTCTCTCTCTCTCTCTCTCTCTCTCTCTCGCTCTCTCCTTCTCTTCCAGATTCCTCTCCAAATGGATTTGTATCTGTCTTCTTTTTGGGCCCTGGAGCATCTTCACTGATTTGCTTTTCTCTTTCTACATCTCTTGTACGTTCTATTTTTGGTGGGGGAGGGTGATATAGATAATCAGATTACAGTTAAAAAAGAAGACACAGATACAGACACACACACACACACACACACATACACACACACACACACACAGACAGACAGACACACACACACACACACACACACACACACACACACACACACACACACACACACACACACACACACACACACACACACACACACACACACACATAAACATTACGCTTCCCTCAAAACACAAAAAAGGTAACCCAGACGAGAATCCCCTCCCGATCTTTAACACTCTCGACATTTCGGTCTTAAGTCTCTGAACTATTTTCAAAAGACAAAATCCTTTTTGCTTTTGCTTTGCTTGTCAGAGAGAGGGGGGGGAGAAGTAGAGGGGGGGAGGGAGAGAGGGAGAGAGGGAAAGGGAGGTAGGGAGGGAGGGAGGGAGGGAGGGAGGGAGGGAGGGAAGGACGGAGGGAGGTAGGGAGGGAGAGAGAGAGAGTATAGAAAAATGGGAGGGATTAAGGGAGTGAGTAAACTACCCCTACTCCCCCTCCAGAAAAAGCCGCCCATTCTTTGCCTCGCGTTCGGCCAACAGGAAACCTTCTCCCAGCTGACGGCCCATGTCGCGCGGGCGTGGGCGTTCCTTCGCGCTCCGGGACCAGCCCTTCCTTCCGCTGCATTCAAAGCCTGCGCTTTTTAAACACCCATCCCCACCTCCTCCTATCATCCTCCACCTCCCCCTACCATCCCCCACCTCACCCTACCACCCCCCATTACCCCTCACCTCCCCCCCCACCCCCATCGTCGGCCTTTCAATTCAGACACTGAGGGATGAGGTAGGGTGGGGTGGGGGGTGGGGTGGGGTGGGGTGGGGTGGGGTGGGGTAGGGTAGGGTAGGGTAGGGTAGGGTAGGGTAGGGTAGGGTAGGGTAGGGTAGGGTAGGGTGTAGTGGGGTGGGGTAGGTTGGTGTAGGGTAGGGAAGGGTAGGGTAGGGTGTGGTGGAGTGGGGTGATGGGGGGGGGGGGATATGGGTCGTATCTACACTTCAACCCAAATGCATTCGATTTCAGGAGAGAAAGACAAACAGATTCATAATAGCATCAGCGTGGTACATTGTTTACATGTATGACTTTTCTACATTTCTTTATCTTTTTTCTTTTATATCATTTTCTTTCCTCTCTTTTTTCTTTCTTTCTCCTTCTTTCGTACGTTCCTCTTGACAGAAGTGACAACACCCGACAATTTGTGACTTCCTTTTTTTCCCCCGTTTCTTCTTCTTCTTCTTCTTGTTCTTCTTCTTGTTTCCCCGTCCTGTCATTAAATGGGGCTAACGAGTCCTGCATCCCAGCATGACTCGATACTTACCTGGCTTTTGTGTGGTTGGAGAGAGCGTCGTTATACCACGTCCTGGTGTGTTTGGTTTGCTGGCTTGCTGGTGTGTATGGGGTGGTGATGGTGGGGGGGAAAGGGGGGGAAGAGGTAGGGGGGAGGGGTAGGGGGAGGATGGGTGGAGGGAGGTGAGAGAGAGGAGGATGGGGGAAGGGAGGTGGGAGGGGGGATGGGAGAGGTGGGTGGAAGGAGGTGAGTGGAGGGAGGAGGATGGGTGGAGGGGAGAGAGAGAGATGAGGATGGGTGGAGGGAGGTGAGAGGGAGGAAGGAAGAGGAGGATGGGTGGAGGGAGGTGAGAGGGAGGAAGAAGGCGGAGGAAGGATGATGGGTGGAGGGAGGATGGAGGAGAAAGGGAGGATGGGTGGAGGGAGAATGGAGGAGAAAGGAAGGATGAGTGGAGGAAAGGAGGAAGGGTGGAGGAAAGGGGGCAGGGGAGGGGGTCGGAGTGGTTACCAGCCAGAGTAACGACCATTACGAGTAATAGTTTACATTTCCCGAAGTTAAAGGTGGGAGGGAGGAAGAAGGGAGAACAGGGGAGTTGGGGCGTTTAAAAGTTAACCCTAATGCATTTTAGATAGACCTGCACGTAGGCAGTATGGCTTCGTCTTCTATTTGAAATAACGGCCGAGCTTTTGAACCGCGTTGCACGAATCTACGGCTCTTTGGTTGGTGCAAGTTCTGCAATTTGAGTCTGTGAATGATTTGGTGTTATCAAGTTTTTGAAGTTGAGAAACATTGCGTGTGACGAGAAATGAGAGAGAGAGAGAGAGAGAGAGAGAGAGAGAGAGAGAGAGAGAGAGAGAGAGAGAGAGAGAGAGAGAGAGAGAGAGAGAGAGAGAGAGAGAGAGAGAGAGAGAGAGAGAGAGAGAGAGAGAGAGAAAGAGAGAGAAAGAGAGAAGAAGAGAGAGAAGAGAGAGAGAGAGAGAGAGAGAGAGAGAGAGAGAGAGAGAGAGAGAGAGAGAGAGAGAGAGAGAGAGAGAGAGAGAGAGAGAGAGAGAGAGAGAGAGAGAGAGAGAGAGAGAGAGAAAGAGAGAAAGATAAAGAAAAGAGAGAGAGAGAGAAATAAAGAAAGAAAGAGAGAGAGAGAGAGAACACGAGACAACAAGAGACACAAACTCACATACAGCGAACAAGAGAAACACACAAACCAACCACACAACCCGATACACAAACCCCTGAAAGCCCAGCCACCACCGCAGAGACACACACGAAACAAAATCACCCGACGCGGCGTAAATCAGTAATGGCCGAATACTTAATGTCACCCCCCCCCACCCCCTTCTTTTAGAATACTCCCCCCCCCCTCCTCTTTTAAACACTAATTCCACCGCCTCAGAATATACTCTTAAAACTGTCTACTTCCTCAATTGAGATAGGATAAAGCAGAGTGTAGCCTAGCGAGCTAGTGTTTTCCTTATATCCGGGTTCTATTACGGAGACAAGATTTTAGTTCTTGTTTTTTATCCTTCTCTTTTTTCTTTGCTTTGTTTTGTTTGTTTCTTCGCTATTCTTAATGTCTGTTTTTTTTTTTTTTTTTTTTCGCGTCTTGGCCGAGCGTCAGGATATTTGGTTAAGGTCTATGTAAAAGAGAGAGAGAGAGAGAGAGAGAGAGAGAGAGAGAGAGAGAGAGAGAGAGAGAGAGAGAGAGAGAGAGAGAGAGAGAGAGAGAAAGGGTTCAATTATGGATACGTGAACTTTTTCGTTCGTTCGTACTTTTCTTTTGTAAGTGGTTCCGGTCTTTGTCGTTATTTATGTATTTCTGTGGTTTATCCCCGTACTGCCATATGTCATTGCTATCTCTCTCTCTCTCTCTTTCTCTCTCCCTCGCTCTCTGTCTCTCTCTCTCTCTCTCTCTCTCTCTCTCTCTCTCTCTCTCTCTCTCTCTCTCTCTCTCTCTCTCTCTCTCTCTCTCTCCCTCCCTCCCTCCCTCCCTCCCTCCCTCCCCTCCCTCCCTCCCTCCCTCCCTCCTCTCCCTCCCTCCTTCTCTCTCTCCCTCCCTCCTTCTCTCTCTCCCTCCCTCCTTCTCTCTCTCCCTCCCTCCTTCTCTCTCTCCCTCCCTCTCTTTCTCTCCCTCTCTGAACGGAAATGACTAACACTGTAGCTTCTGTTCAAACTTGAAAGACGAAACCTCATGAACAACTGGTTTGACTGTCATGTCTGCCATCGGGGAGGTAATGGCTGTTCTCTGTGGCTGTTCTTTCAGTTGAACAAAAAAAGTCATACGATGCAAGTTTATTCTTTAAGAGTTCTTGAAGCAATTCTTTCATCTCTTCATTATACGTCATCCCGTGGAAATACAAATATTTTTTCTTGACATTCTGATTATTTCTTTCTCTTTTTTTCCTTCAGGAGTATAATTATATCTTGTTAACATGTGTGTACGTCACATATTCGAGTATGTGATGATGTGACCCCAGGAGAGGGTGAAAATTGATGGTGCTTAATTTTGTATTGCTTGTGATTTATCCGCCTTATGTACTGTATATATATATTACAATCTGTTAATACAGCTTTAAGATTTTGTAATAGGTAATATAAGCCCAAAGAGGACTAAGACCGGGGTGAGGATAACCTATGTAAGTAACCACTTATCTTAATAAACTCTAAAATCAAATTCAAAAGTCTGTTATCCACACCTTCCACTCGCCTCTGCCCTTCATTATCTTAATATCCATCCTTCTCCCCCCCCTCCCTCCCCTTCCCATACCCGAGATACCATACCCTCCCCCTCTCCCTCCCCCCCGGTTGCCTTTATAATCCGAAATGACGGGCAATTCATCATGATTTTCCTTCTTACAACGGCTTCTCCTCTATTCATTGTCGCTCGCCACGCGTTTCTCTCTCTCTCTCTCTCTCTCTCTCTCTCTCTCTCTCTCTCTCTCTCTCTCTCTCTCTCTCCCCTCTCTCTCTCTCTCTCTCTCTCTCTCTCTCTCTCTCTCTCGCTCGCTCGACTCTCTCTCTCTCTCTCTCTCTCTCTCTCTCTCTCTCTCTCTCTCTCTCTCTCTCTCTCTCTCGCTCTCTCTCTGTCGCGTCTCTATGGTATTAATCTGCCTTCTCTTTTGTCTATGTTCTTCCCACTTGACATTTGCTTTGTTAGCTTTCTCCCTTTTCTCTCCCCCCCCCCCCCCGTTCTTTTCCTTTATTCTTCCCTCTACCTTCCCCCCCTCTCCTCTCTCTTCTTTATATCCCCCCTCCTTTCCCCTTCCCCTATCTCTCTCTTCTCTTTCTCTCTTCCACCCTCCTATCCCCCCTTTCCACTCTCTCTCTCTCTCTCTCTCTTCCCCCTACCCCCAACCTTCCCTTTCTTCCCCTCTCCCTCCCTCCCCTCCCCCATTACCACAACCCTCCCTCCCTCCCTCCCTCCCACTCTCCATCTCTTCCCCCTATCCCCCTATTCTCTCATCCACCCCTCCCCCTCCCCCTCTCCATCTCTTCCCCTTCCCTATCCCCCTATTCTCTAATCCACCCCTCCCCCTCCCCCTCCCTCAGGCCTCTTCAAGAATGACACACGGCAGATCCTTCTTGACAATGGCAGTCATGTTCCCAGTCACTTAACCGCCTTATTCGGGGGGTGGGGGGGGGGGGAGTTCCTCCTTTTTGGTTTTCCGTAATTATCCTTCCTGTGTGATGGGTAACGGTGGGGTGGGGACTGGGGGGGGAGAAGGGGGGAGTTATGAATCTGATTTTCTTTCATTCTCTTCATTCATCTCTCTTTCTCTTTCCCTTTCGCTTTCTCTCACTCTCTTTACCTCCCTCTCTCTCTTTCTCTTTCTTTCTTTCTTTCTTTCTTTCTTTCTTTCTTTCTTTCTCTCTCTTTTTCTCTCTCTTTCACCCTCCCCCTCTCCTTTTTTACCTTCATTTTCATTTTAATCTCTATTCTTCTACATTCCCAATTACTGTGAAAAAACAACATATATTACCTACTTAATTACGCGCATCCTGTTAGTGGTAACCATTCTTATTGTTACTACTGCCAACGCCACCGCTAATAACCATAATTTTCTCAGTATATTACGATAATTACCTTTTCTCCAGGAGTAATCAGAGCTATGTTCTTCGTAAGTACTTATTAATAACAATGTATTTTGAGATTTAAAACCCTATTTTTTTTCATTCGGTGTTTCCAAGTCATGGGAGATGAAGAGAGAGATAATTAATTGTATGGGATAAAAATGAGGGGAGAGGGGGTAGATAGGGAGGGGTAGGGGTAGGGGTAGATAGGGAGGGGGTAGAGGTAGGGGTTGATAAGGAAGGGGTAGATGGGGTAGAGGTTGTTGTTGAAGGGAAGAAAAAGTTTTATTTAAAAGAGGGGGAATAAGAACGATTGTGGGGATGGGGGGGGGGGTGAAGACGTGTGTGTGGGGGGGGCGATGAAGAAGGTGTGTGGGATAGAGAGATAAGAAGGGTTGTGAGGAAGGGGGGGAGAAACCGAGAGTAAGAAGAGAAAGAGGGTGTGACGGAAGGGTATGAGAGAGAGAAGGGGGAAGGGGGAATAGTACAAGAGAAGAAAGAGAGGAAGGGATAGGGAGGGGGAGGTAGAGAGGTGGAGAGGGGAGGGGGAAAAGAAAGAGCCATTCAATTACGCTGTCAGCCACACATTACACAAAAGTCTCCTTTCCCTTGCACTCCTAACGAACCGGCCTTTCGCCCTCCCAACTTTACTGCATATCTCGCCATTCTTTAAAAAAAAAAAAAAAAAAAAAAAAAAAAAAAAAAAAAAAAAAAAACCACCTCTCCGAGTTAGTGTTCTTCTTTTTTTCTTTTTTTTCTTAAGCCATCACAAGTAAAAATCCCATTCAATAAAGTTAAAACCCGTTTAAGGAGGGTCGCACCCTAGGGCTTCGTTTAATATTAATACGAATTTACATCGTCGCATCAAGCAGCGTGATGATGATGATAAGCCTGCAGAGTCTTCTTTACTCTTCGGCGCGAAGCTCATTTTCCTCTTTTTTTTTCCTCTTTGGTTTTAAAGGTCCTCCTCTTCCTCCGTCTTTGGCTTCGAGAGTCCTCTTCTTCCTCCGTCTTTGGCTTCAAGAGTCCTCCTCTTCCTCCGTCTTTGGCTTCGAGAGTCCTCTTCTTCCTCCGTCTTTGGCTTCAAGAGTCCTCCTCTTCCTCCGTCTTTGGCTTCAAGAGTCCTCCTCTTCCTCCGTCTTTGGCTTCAAGAGTCCTCCTCTTCCTCCGTCTTTGGCTTCGAGAGTCCTCCTCTTCCTCCGTCTTTGGCTTCAAGAGTCCTCCTCTTCCTCCGTCTTTGGCTTCAAGAGTCCTCCTCTTCCTCCGTCTTTGGCTTCAAGAGTCCTCCTCTTCCTCCGTCTTTGGCTTCGAGAGTCCTCCTCTTCCTCCGTCTTTGGCTTCAAGAGTCCTCCTCTTCCTCCGTCTTTGGCTTCAAGAGTCCTCCTCTTCCTCCGTCTTTGGCTTCAAGAGTCCTCCTCTTCCTCCGTCTTTGGCTTCAAGAGTCCTCCTCTTCCTCCGTCTTTGGCTTCACCCTCTTCTTCTTCTTCTTCTTCCGCTTCGAAAACCCTTTTTCCTCTCTCTCTATCTCTCTCTCTCTCTCTCTCTCTCTCTCTCTCTCTCTCTCTCTCTCTCTCTCTTCTTCTTCTTCCGCTTCAAGAAGGCCTATTCCCCCCCCTGCCCTCCTTCATCCCTATCTTCGAAATTCCTCTTCCTCCTCCTCCTCTTCCTCCTCTTCCTCCTCCTTCCTCCTGGCCCCCCGGACACTCCAGCCTTCCCTTCCCCGTGTCTCACCATTTGCTCGCCCCGATGCAACACCTTTAGTGCTACATCCATTCCCTGCAGTGCATTCCGCCGTCCAAACACTAGTTTTTCAAAAGGGCGTAACCTCTTAGGCGTTGCTAGTCTGTGGGTGTGCGTGTGAGAGTTTATACACTTGGGCTGACGACTCACTCACTCTCACTCTCACTCTCACTCTCACTCACTCTCTCTCTCTCTCTCTCTCTCTCTCTCTCTCTCTCTCTCTCTCTCTCTCTCTCTCTCTCTCTCTCGTCATAGCCCATTGATAAGGGACGAAAAAATGAGAAATACATTAACAATTAGATAACGAGAGAGAGAGAGAGAGAGAGAGAGAGAGAGAGAGAGAGAGAGAGAGAGAGAGAGAGAGAGAGAGAGAGAGAGAGAGAGAGAGAGATAGCACAATACAGACCTGTATTGTGGAGGTGGTGAATGTGGTGGCACTGTCGCGGCGGCGCGGCGTTGCACTGTGTCGTGTCTCTTACAGTGCGCGCGGAGAGTCACAATTGTTTGTTTTCGTCTGGGATTGTTGTTGTGTATACTGCACCTCTGAATGGCGTCTCATTAACGGTATGAAAGCGCTTGTTTACTCCTGGTGCTAATTGCATACATGATGAGCGATAGATTTTTTTTTTTTTCATCTTTTCTTTTCCTTTCTAAGAATGGGGGGAGGGGGAGGGGGGATGAAGGGGGGTTAAAGAAGGACCGAAGAGTATGTTGTCTTTGAACCCTTT
>BOPN01001527.1:90000-95000 GCA_017312705.2 Penaeus japonicus
CTCCTCCTCCACGCCCATCTTGCCTTGCCCGAAGCAGCTGCAAGACCCGATCAGATTTCAGGTCTTTCCGCGCGCGAGTATTGCGTTTTTTTTTTTTTACGAGATTTTCGTGAGTTTTGTGTTCAGGTTTTGAGAGAATTGTGGTCTTGTTGCCGTGAGGACTAAATTTCAGATTTCCTGGGGGGGGGGGGGGGGGTTCAGATATGACCGAGGATTTGGGTTCAGATTTGACCGAGGGATTTGGGTTCAGATTTGACCGAGGGATTTGCGTTCAGATTTGACCGAGGGAGTTGCGTTCAGATTTGACCGAGGGATTTGCGTTCAGATTTGACCAAGGGGAGATGCGTTCAGATTTGACCGAGGGAATTGCGTTCAGATTTGACCGAAGACGTTGCGTTCAGATTTGACCGAGGGATTTGCGTTCAGATTTGACCAAGGGGAGATGCGTTCAGATTTGACCGAGGGAATTGCGTTCAGATTTGACCGAGGGGAGTTGCGTTTAGATTTTACCGAGGGGGTTACGTTCAGATTTGACCTAGAGAATCGCGTTCAAGCTTTGACCGAAGGAGTCGCGTTCAGATTTGACCGAGGGAGATGCGTTCATATTAGCGAAAGGAGAAAACGATGTCGAGATTTCCGAAGTACTAGAGTTCAGATTAGCCAAGAAATTACGCTCAGATTTCCGAGAGAATTGGCCCACGCTTCCGTAGCTCTTCCGCGCTGAGCCACAGGTAGAGGGAAGGGCCCCGACATCATTACAATCGCATTACACACTCCGCCGACTTCATTTGGCCGGTTTATCCAGGGTAACCACGTGACTTTTCGTGTGTGTGTACGTGTGTGTGTGTGTGTGTGTGTGTGTGTGTGTGTGTGTGTGTGTGTGTTTGGCTGGGCGGCGCGTCGACAGATGGCGCAGCTGTTCCTTCGGGTGAGAACTGGGAGAGTAATGAGTATCAGGAGGATGAGAGGAGGAGGAGGAAGAGAGGAAGGTGTGGGGGGGGGGGGAGGAGGAGGAGGATGAGGAGGAAGAGGAGGAAGAGAGGAAGGTGGCGGAGGAGGAGGAGGAGGAGGAGGAGGAGGAGGAGGAGGAGGTAGAGAGGAAGGTGGGGGAGGAGGAGGAGGAGGAAGAGGAGGAAGGTGGGGGAGAGGAGAGGAGAGGAGAGGAGAGGAGAGAAGAGAGAGAAAAGAGAGAGAGAGAGAGAAGAGAAGAGAAGAGAAGAGAAGAGAAGAGAAGAGAGAGAAAAAAAGAGAAGAGAGAAAAAAAAGAAGAGAGAGAAAAAAAACAGAGAAGAGAGAAAGAGAAGAGAGAGGAAAGAGAAGAGAGAGAGGGAGACCATACAGAGAGAAACCAGACAAACAGAAAGAATGCCTGTCAGCTTCCACACGTGGTTAATTACCAAAGCTTGTTGCTCCGACTACATCAATATATGGGGGGAGGGAAGGGAAGGGGAAGGAAGGGGAGGGAAGGGGAGGGAGGGGAGGGGAGGGGAAAAGGATGAGGAGGATGAAAGCTGTTCCTAAAGCGCGTATGTTTGCGTTCGCGTGTGGGAGGCGGGGGGGGGGGGGATAGATAGGCCGAGCGGGGCGAGGGAGATCCGTGAGAGGGATTTAAATTTCAGAGTTCAATAGCGAACATTTGCTGGGCGGGAAGGTTGAGGGGAGGGGGAGGGAAGGAAGTGGGTGGGGAAGGGGAAGGAATGGGGTGGATGATGAGGGGGAGGGGGGGAGGAGGAGGAAGAGGAGGAGGAAGAGGAGGAGGCAGTGGAGGCGGAGAAGGAGGAGAAGGAGGAGGAGGAGGAGGAGGAGGAAGAAGTGGAAGGAGCAAAAGAAAAAAGAAAAAGAAGAAGAAGAGAGAAGAAGAAAAAAAGGAAAAAAAAAAAGAAGAGAAGAGAAGATGAGGAGGAGAAAGGAGATAAGAGACAAGTCCATCTGTTGGTCTGTCTTTCTAACCAGTAATTTTTCCTCAAATTTCGAGCGTAATGAGACTCAGACGAGATATCCTTGCAACGCCAAGACCCAGACATGTTCACAGATGATTGACTACATAGCCGTGCATATATAAAGATGTTTGCATTTCATAATGCTCGAGTCAGGCATCTCTAAGTAAACACATATAATGAGAGCAAACATGCAAAGAGGATGAAGAACCCGACGCTAATTTCATCCACTGACAAATAAATGATCGGCCAAAAGCTAATCGCAGTCCTTGAAAATGAATCAAAGGATCAATGAGCATTAACATGCATGGGTAATTAGGACAGTCGTAATCCACACGCCATAAAAAATATATATACATACAGTTTAATATTCCGGGTTCGACTTTCCCTTCATTAACGGAGAGAAACACACCTAATTCGGTGCGGTGTTTGTGATCAACAATGTCGAGACCTTGATGGAAAGTTATGTTGCATCACAGCTACAGGTGATGTACACTGAGATACAGGCACACAAACATGATATTACGTTCTCATTTCCTTGTTTGTTTTGTCTGTGTTGATTTTTTTTTCCGCTCGTGTTGGCAAACCTAGCTCGTAAAAAAACCTTGAAGCACTTTGCCAATCTCTCATGACTGTTCCCATGAGCTCCAGTGTTTATGGCTTATTTACGGCCGCAATCCGGCTACTTGCCGCACACCCTGGGTACTAAAAAGGAATTGAATTGTCTAAACAACGAAGGAATAGTTAGCGGTGGCTTTGCTGGGTCATGTGTCAACACACAGGGGTCGTGATGCCATGAGAACCACTGTCACTCTGCCGGGACATGGGACTGCGTGCCAGCTGCTACACCTGTCATGCGAACGTAACTATGTTGGACAGTCATGAACATTAGAAATGGGGCTTGGGGAAGTTGGGCTAACAAATTGGATATGTTTAAAGGGCTGTTTTGCGTCGCGTTTTAGACGGAATGTAACGAGAAGGGGAGGTAACCATCAAAATAACCGAATCATTCTGTTTGTATTTCGGAAACAAAACAGGAGTTAAGCCGATTTCCTCTTGGCATGGAAGCGTGTGTTTTTTTTTTCTTATACTTTTTTTCATTATCTTCAAAGCATAATAAAATGGGCTGCGTTAATACATTCCTTGTTGCCGTCTGGTGAGCACAGCTTTAACTTGGGAGGTACGATGCAGAACTTTGAATATTAGTGTTTGATGTTCATATTTTATAACGGCTGTTACGGGTAGTTTATGGCGCTTGCACAATCATGCGCCTGCATGACAAAATAGCACACACACACACACACACACACACACACACACACACACACACACACACACACACACACACACACACACACACACACACACAACACACACAACACACACCCACACACACATCCACTTAAACATACAGCCATACAAACTCCACCGCACCGCATTTCAACCTCTTATTCAAAACATATGTTCGCGAATTGAACAAATCCTTTTCCAATGCGGCGATAGCCCACGAAATCATACCAAGCAGATTACAGCGTCGGTAAGGCCAGTGTGGGAGAACTGGCTTGTGCGACAGAGATATTAAACTCTCCGCAGTTGACTTCAAAGGCAAACCACACTCGGATTGGGTCGCCTGTCATTAGCCGGTCGCATTGAGGGAGACTAAAGACCCCCCACGTCCGCCGACCGGCCGCTCCTCCGCTAGGACTCTTGCGCAACCTGGATCTAATGCGACCGAACGGCGCGGCGAGTGCGAGTGTGTTTGTGCGAGCCTCAGTGATCACGCCGCAGTGACACTTCCCTCGGCGGCTATTACGACCAGCGGCTTTTGTGCGCGATGTTTACCGTATCTTTTGAAGGGGCGGCTTAGGCTGTGATCCTACGCGTGGGCTTGTGTGGGATGGCCGCCCGCTGTCAGGTACAGAAGGGCACGGAAGAGGGGAGGGAGGGAGGAGGAGGAGGAGGAGGAGGAGGAGGAGGACGACGGGATTGGGGGGTTCTGGACAAGCGTGGGGAGGGGGGGAGGGAAGAGGAAAGGAGAAGGGGGACGTCAATTCTAGGCAGTTCCTTTGACCTCCCATTCACAAACCATCTGTAAAACTTCACAGAAAGAAAGGCACAAAAAGCGCAAGTTCAAACACATGCACAGCAACAACAACAACAACAAAAAAAACTACGATACTGTAAACAAACATAACCCAGCAACGAAAACATGTTCCCGACAGCATTCAAATACTTGTCATATATCCCGCCGAGTACAGGGTGTTGTCAACAGTAAATAAAATCTATTTCTCCTGAAGTTTAGTTGAAGTTTCGTTCACTTGGCGACAGTGTGAATAACTCCCCCCCCCCCTTACCCCTCCTTGCCCCGTCGAGTCCGTCCCCCCCCCCCATCCCCCCACTCGTGCATGAGAGAGTACGAGTGTAAACAAGCGATGTATTGACCCTTTACTTAGGAATGTGAAGAATGCTATATTCGGGATCATGTGTAGTGGTCGTTTGCTCTACTTCTCTCTCTTGTCTCTTATGCGTTCATTCCCTCTTTCTTGGTCTGTTTGTCGCCTTCTCTTTCTTTATTTTTTGTCTGTCTCTTTATCTGTTTATCTTTCTTTCTGTCACTGTCTATGTCTCTCTCCCTCTCCTTCTCCTTCTCCTTCTCCTTTCTTTCCTCTCCCTCCCTTCTCCCTTTCCCTCCTCCCTCCTTCCTCCCCTCTCTCCCCTTCCCTTTCCCTCTCCTTTCTTCCCTCTCTCCTCCCTCCTTCCTCCTCCCCTCTCCTTTCTTCCCTCTCTCCCCTCTCCCTTCTCCCCTTCCCCTCCCCCTCTCCCTCTCAGTATGTGTGTTACACTTGCATGTGTACTTGCAACTCCATGCGTGTACATAAAATATACGTGCAAGTACCCAAAGTTGGTACGGGCAGGTGTATATAATGAAAGAGGGGAACGTGTTGAAAGGGTGGAGTGAGGGGATAGGGGGAGTGGAGAGGAGGAGGGGAAAAAGAGGGAGAGAGAGAGAGAAAGTCGAGAAGAGTAGAGGAGATAGGAGAGAAGAGATTAGGAGATGGGATA
>BOPN01001527.1:100000-102500 GCA_017312705.2 Penaeus japonicus
TAAAAGGTAGAGACTCCAAAAGTAAAAAATGACAATAATAATAATAATAATAATAAGAAGAAGAAAAGAATTATAATGATCATGATGATAATATTAATATCAATATTTATAATAATAATAATGACAAGAATGATGATGATAATGATAATAATAGTAATATTAATGATAACGATAATGATAATTATAATAATAATAATAATGATAATAAGAATAGTAATAATAATAACAACAACATTGGCAACAACAGTTATAATGAAAATAATGACAGCTACAACTATAGAACCCCGACACCAACAACAATAGTATTAATAATAATGAGAATGAGTGCAAAAATACCAGAAAAGAAGAAAAAGAAGAAGAAGAAAAAAGAAGAAGAAGAGAAAGAAAGAAAGAAAAAAAAAACACAAAGAAATAGAAAATAAAATACACAAAAGACACAGGAAATACTTGACGAAAAAAAAAGAAAAAAAAAAAGTTATCGATCTCTCGCGAGGGGGCGAAATCACACACACACATAAAAGGGCGAGAGAGAGAAAAAAGAAGAAGAAAGAAAATGATGGAGAAAATACAAGATTGGGAGAGCAGATGGTGAGGCTGATTGATCTCTGGAGCATGGAGAGTAAATCAACATGAAAAAGAAATAAAAGGAGCATAAGAGTAAAGGCCAGAATACAAAAGCAGATGGAACGTATGTTGACGGCATGATCAAAGTAATAATATAGTGGTATTAATAGCGGGAGAGAGATGGAGGAAGGTAAGGTTTCTACGTGTGTATGTGTGTGCGTGTGCGTGTGCGTGTGCGTGTGCGTGTGCGTGTGCGTGTGCGTGTGCGTGTGCGTGTGCGTGTGCGTGTGCGTGTGCGTATGCGTGTCCGTGTCCGTGTACGTTAGTGTACGTTAGTGTGCGTTAATGTACGTATGCGTGCGTGCGAGAGCGTGTATGCATGCGTGTGTGTAGATAGACAGACAGATAGAAAGACAGACAGATAGATAAATAGATAAATAAATAGATATACAACAAATACCTAGCATGCTTACCATAAAAACAATAACAAATGCCGTCCTAATTCATAAAAAAAAACGACAGCACGAGCAGAGATTCCTTCCATCAAGAGAAATACCAATATGGATATGAAGAGGGGGCTGAAGTAGACGCGAATAACACTAGAGAAGGGAGAGATAAAGAGAGAGGGAGGAGGAGAGGAGGGGAGAAGGACAAGTGGGATAGTAATACAGGAAATAGGCTAGGAATGAGAGAAAGACAGGGAGGGGGTGAGAAAGAGAGAGAAAGAGAGAAAGAGAGAGAGAGAGAGAGAGAGAGAGAGAGAGAGAGAGAGAGAGAGAGAGAGAGAGAGAGAGAGAGAGAGAGAGAGAGAGAGAGAGAGAGAGAGAGAGAGAGCAGAAAGAAAGAGAGTGTGTGTGTATCTGAGAGAGAAAAGCAACAGTATAAAAAAGAAAGTAAGAGAGAGTGAGAGAAAGTGAGAGAGAGAGAGAGAGAGGGAGGACAGGAAAGGAAAACTCTAACGTGAGAGGTCCTGCTCGACTGCCCAGCGTCACGCATCACTGGACCCTCTCCCTCCTCCCTCCTCCCTCCTCCCTCCTCCCCACCCTACCCCTACCCCACCAAACCCACCATCAATACCCTCCCCCCTCATAACACCCCCTCCCCCTCCCCCCAACACCTCGCCTACTATAATGGCAGATCTAGAAGCTCTATCGATATCCCATCTGGTCAGTCTTCTATTGTATGTAATCTCCGCAGCTTATTGCTAATGAGAGCTGGAAACGATGCTCATATCACAGGGTCGACAAACAACAACAGCTGTTTATCGATGGCGGGTCGGTCGGTGTCTTTTGGAAATTCTAAGTTATTCCCTTATTTTTAACTTTTTTTTTTTGGATTTTTGAAATAGCTTGTCGTATTTAGATTTCTAGAATTGGAAGCGGATTAAAAGCATAAAAGATATATATTCGTGTTACTTATTCCAGGAATTCGTACTTGTGTCGTATCGCCATGTAATATAGTTAAAAAAAATATATATTTCACTTTGTTTTCATCTCACATTTTTTCTTGTCTATAGTGAGACATCTGGCGGAGTTCATATCAATTCACTTCTTTTCTTCCACTTCTCTGAGTTCGTTTTTCGCGTGGACGCCGTCACTTCTTTCGAAATAGATTTATCTCTTCATCTACCGTGATATTCTTTTTTTATTATTCTCTTTAGTACCATCCCGTACCGTTATTTCGTTATCGTAAGTTATCTCTCTATCTCTCAATACCGCCAGCATTCTCCGTACGCAGTATCTCTCATCTCTCTCTCTCTCTCTCTTTCTCTTTCTCTCTCTCTCTTTATTTACCGTATTTTTAAAATTTTATTTACAACCATCTCGCACCGTTTATGTCGTCCGTTATCTCTCTATCTCCCAATCTCGGCCGCAATGTCTCTCTCACCTCTTTCTCTCCCTCTTTTTCTCATCTCCGCTCACGTATTTACGACGCT
>BOPN01001527.1:107500-112500 GCA_017312705.2 Penaeus japonicus
GGAAAGGGGAAGCATTCTAAACGAGGGGAAGGATGGAAGGAAGGGGACGTGAAGGGTGGGGGGGGGGGTTCTAAACGCGGTGAGGGGGAAAGAGAGGGGAAGGGAAGGTTCTATGACGATGTTAGGAAAAGAAAAGAGTAAAGAAGGTCGGGGAATAACAACCCATCACCCTGCAGTGGTTTTATCCTTCCCCTCTTCCCTCTTCCCATCGAAAATGCTAAGCGATAGGGGGAGGAGGAGGAGGAGGAGGAGGGACGAGGGTACTAGGGGACAGAGAGGGAGGGAGGGAAGGGGTGGGGAAGTCAAGGGAAAAGAGGGGTTGGCATCAGAGGGTAGGGACGACCCCTACAGCAAACCCCTCAGTGCGCTATTGAAACGACATATGGAGGAGACAGCAGAGAATTTCCGAAGTAAAGGTTAAGGAGGAGGAGCATAAAAGTGATGACGCAACTATGGGCAAAGGTGGGGATGGGGGGGGGGACCGGGGGCTGGGGGGTGAGGGGATGGGGTGAGGGTGAGGGGATGGGGATAGGGGATAGGGAGTGGGTAGAGGGGATGGGGATGGTGATTGGGGGTGGGATGAGGGTGAGGGGATGGGGATGGGGATGGAGAGATGGAAAGTGGGGATGGGGGTGTGGGGGGTAGGAGTAATGCCAGGGGAGTGGTAGGGTGTGTGCGAATGAGAAGGGATGGGGAAATAGAAGGGGGGGAGGGAGAGAGAGAGAGAAGGGCTCTGGGGGGTTTTCAAATAGGCCTAGCAAGTGCAGGTAACAATGAGGGAGGAAGGGAGGAGAGGCGGGAAATAGAGATAAATAGATGTGATAAACAGATAAATAAGCAGATGGATAGAAACATAAATAGAAGATAACTAGACAGATAACAGATGAACTGAAGGCACATTAAGATGAGTGGTTGTGAAATAATATAAAAATTGGAAGAAAAGAGAGAGAGAGAGAGAGAGAGAGAGAGAGAGAGAGAGAGAGAGAGAGAGAGAGAGAGAGAGAGAGAGAGAGAGAGAGAGAGAGAGAGAGAGAGAGAGAGAGAGAGAGAGAGAGAGAGAGAGAGAGAGAGAGAGAGAGAGAGAGAGAGAGAGAGAGAGAGAGAGAGAGAGAGAGAGAGAGAGAGAGATAGGGAGAAAGAGAGAGCCGAAGAAAGACAAGAGACAGAACCAAAGAAAAGAAAAAAAAAACAGAACAAAAACAACGTCAAAACATCTCGAAAGAACTCGAAAGAAAGTAGAAAGTTCAAAAGTGGGGCAAGAAAGGCTTTTATATATAACGGACGCAAGTTTCGACATCTAGGCGTGAGGTGCAGAGTGAGACATAATGAGGAAATGAAGAAGTATGAGGGCATGAGATTTCGTGGCGGGAGATTTATTGAGGGGGAAATAAAGGGGGAATAAAAAGTGAGAAAGGAATCCTGCAGAAGAGTAATATTAATGAGCAGGGAAGCGAACTGAATCATGCAAGAGCAAGAGGCGGTAGCGAAAGCAGGGAATGATTTTGTTTCCAATTATAACTAAATTCATAAATTCATATCAAGCGTTAAAGTACATAAATTAAATATCATTTCTCTTTTTTAATATAGTTGACATTTGTTTTTGTTTTTGTATAACTACAGAGATAAATATTGCTGTATTCTTGGCGAGTTTAAGCAGATAACAGATATATAAAACGAGACAAAAAAAAAAAAAAAAAAAAAAAAAAAAAAAAAAAAAAAAAAAAAAAAAAAAAAAAAAAACGAGTTATAATCAGCCAGGAGGGACTAGATAGCGAGAGATGAAGAAACCACCTCGGCGCGGGCGGGTATAGCACCCTCTCTCTCCATGGGCGGCTTCGCTCCATATATTTACCTCACCCCCTATCCCCCCCACCATTCAAACTCCCCCCTACACTCTCCATTATCACTCCCCCCCCAATTCTTCTTTCTTTCTTCCTTCCTCCCTCCCTCCCTCCCTCCTCCCTCCTTCCCTCCCTCCTCCCTCCCTCCTCTCTCCCACCCACCCTCCCATCCTCCCCCCTCCCTCGGCAATAAGTAAGGCATGACGACCTCTGATTCCTCCTTTTTTTCCCTCCCTTCCACTTAAAGCTTCATTTATGAGCTTCGTCTGCAGGATAATCGGCCAACGTAACCGGTTGATGGCGGCGGAGGAGGCCGTTACGCGCCAACAATAATTCCTCTTTCTCCCCCCCCCCCCCCTTGCATTCCCGACTCCTGTAGGCCTATAACGCTTGCTTTCTAACTCCCCCCTACCCCACTCACTTCGTCTTCTTTTTCCTTTCCCTCCTTCATCCTTCCTTCCCTCTCTCTCTCTTCTTCTTTGCCTATCCTACAACTCTCCCTCCATCCTTCCCTCACCCTTCCCTTGCCCTCCCCTCCCCCTCCCTCTTCCTCTTCTCTTCCCTTCCCTCCCCTCCCCTCCCTTCCCTCCCCTTCATCTCCCCCCTCCCCTCCCCTTCCCTTCCCTTCCCTTCCCTTCCCTTCCCTTCCCCTCCCCTTCCCCTCCCTCTCCCTTCCTCTCCCCCTCCCCCCCACCCCTCCCTATACAAACACCCATTACATCGGACAGTAATGCAGGCCATGCCGTCTCCTTTGTTCACTTTGCTGGTCACGAAGGCAGTTAAGATTAATATTTAATTGTCATATGGAGGGACAAAGCCCCCCCAGTCAAGAAAGGCCTAAGAGCTAATATGTAGTTAAGTCGTGCGCTGATTCTCCGATGCCAGCCACATACCGCCCACACACTCGGTCGGTCAGAAAGTCGAGGAGTCGCCCACGCCGCCCATTCCCCCCCCCCCGGTGTGTTCTTGCTCTCACGCCCGCGTTTGCTTTCCTCTGAGTCTCCTCTCTCTCTCCCCCTCCCTTCCCCCCCTACCCTACCCTACCCTCCACGCCCGCCCGCGACGGCTCCATGCACCATTAAGGTATCGGCAACTTTTTTTTTTTTTCTTTCTTTCTTTCTTTCTTTCCAAAAGTTGTACCATTTGTTTCTCGTTGCTCGATTTTTTTCCCCTCTTGGCGTGTGCGTTTGTCTCGCCAACTGTTGGCGACACTTCGATCCCGTTTTATTTAATGTTTTTTCTTAAATTTGTTTCATTTTCATCTCATATGTTCACATCTAGCTTATTAATTCAAATCTATGTATCTTATTCATCTAATCTAATTATCTATCTATTCAATCTATCTTTTTCATTTATGTATCTATTTCATTCATATGTATTTTATCCATTTATGCATATTATCGATTATCTAATCATATATCTATTGTCGTTTACCTAAATACATATTTGTAACCGTTTATCTAACCATATATCTATTCTAATTTAATATCATTCTGCATCCCCCCTTCTCCCCCCCCCCATTCTACACACAATAACCCCCCCCCAAAAAAAAAAAAAAAAAAAAAAAAAAAAAAAACGAAAACGTAATCAACTAAGGGCAAAGAAAACGGGATTTGAACCCGCCCTCTCCGCTTAGCCTTTCCGCGGGTCAATCGAACACCCCCCCCCCCCCCGGCCCCCTTCCCTCGTCCGAAAGCGTCGCTCGTGTTCATAAAACCGCAATCAAATCTTCGCTGTCCCTCTCCGCCCACCGATGGATCTATGAGGGGGAGGGGGGGGGAGAAGGAGGGAGAGGGAGAGGGAGAGGGAAAAGGAGAGGGAGGGAGCGGGAGGGATGCAGGAGGAGAGGGAGGGAGGGGAGGGAAGGAGAGAGAGAGAGAGAAGAGAGAGAGAGAGAGAGAGAGAGAGAGAGAGAGAGAGAGAGAGAGAGAGAGAGAGAGAGAGAGAGAGATAAAGAGAGAGAAAGAGAGAGAGAATAAGAATAAGAATAAGAAGGGGAAAAATATTCGTCCCGCATAGGGAAAGACAAGATGAAGATCAAGCATCAGAACGTCTAAGGGGACGAGGGGAGAAGAAGGGAATGAGGGGAGATGAGAAGAAGGTAAGGAGGGAGAGGAGGGAGGGAGGGCAGATCGTCAGAGCCATCAGCAGCAGTAGTTGCTTGAGACATCGCCCTGAGACGTGAGGGGAAAACCTGACGATGCTTAAGTCACGGCGACACGTCCGAGCGAATGACTCTTGTGTGGCTCGTTGTCTCCCGTTCCAGGGGAGGGAGGGAGGGAGAGGGAGGGAGGGAGGGAGGGAGGGAGGGAGGGAGGGAGGGAGGGAGGGAGGGAGGCAGGGAGGGAGAGAGGGGGAGAGGGAGGGAGGGAGGCAGGGAGGGAGAGGGGGAGGGAGAGAGAGAGAAAGAGAGGGAAAGAAAGAGAGGAAGAGAGGGAAAGAGAGCGCTGTTATTTCCTTCACTGCAGAGGAGGGGAAATTACTCCTTGGAGGAAGATCGGCCGGGCGCAGAGTGACCACAACGATGTACAGTCAGTGTGTTGACTGTACACTCCGAACACAACGGGGTTAGGGGCTAAAAGGATATATTTTGTCATGTGTTCTCTCCGTTTTTGTTTTTGTTTTTTCTTTGCCTTTCTTTCATCCCCTCTCTACTCTTTTCTTCTCTTCTCTCCCCTTCTCCCTCTCCCTCTCCCTCTCCCTCTCCCTCTCCCACTCCCACTCCCACTCCCACTCCCACCCCCTCTCCTGTCCCCCTCGCCCTCTCCCACTCCCTCACCCAACATCAAAATCCAAAAACAGTCCCATGTCTCTCACTCCCTCACTCCCTCACCTTCTCCTCCTCCCTCCTTCCATCTTTTCTTTGAGTCAACCTCAGGTCTCATTGCTGTCATGACAACACCGCCCCTCATCACTCACGCCTCATGAGCTGTTATGCGCGAATCACTCACAGAAAAGAGTTGATGCCAGACGCTAACCGAGTAAAGAGATTTGGGAAAGAAACCTCACGTGAAATTTGTCGTCGCGTGAAAAATGGAATACGAAAAGGGGCATGTGGGTGGGTTTATTATTTTGGGACAGGAGGCTTTTTTTGTGAGATTTTTTTTTCTATCTAATATAATCCGTATCATTATTATTATTTTGTAGTACCGAGTTAGG
>BOPN01001527.1:120000-130000 GCA_017312705.2 Penaeus japonicus
AAGAGGAGTAAGGGTAGGGAGGATAAGGAGAGAGGGGGGGAATAGAGGAAGAGTAAGAGGTAGCAAGGAACAGCGTTATTTGAACCCTCAACCCCCTCCACCCCACCTCAAACCAAACCCCCTCCCCCCCCCCCCAAAAAAAAAAAAAAAAAAAAATCGAGCTTTTTGAATGATCACGGAACCAGAAATTCTTGGCTGGCCAGATCCTATTAGTCCCCACCATGGTAAAAAAAAATCAACGAAAATGGGAAAGGAGAAAGAAAGAGAAGAGAAGAGGAAAGAAAGAAAGCGGAAATAAAGATTGAGAGAAGAAAAGGGGGAGGCGGGGAGGGGGAGGGGAAGGGAAGGGGGAAGGGGGAAGGAGGAGGGGGAGTCTATGGAGTTTTGAAGGAGATATATATACATATGTAGATTAATAATCATACATATGGATGAGGATCTGTCTATTTTATTATACGGTTGTATTGAAAAGGGTGAAAGGGCGAAGGAGGGAGAGAGTAAGTGAGCGAGGGAGGGAGGGAAGGAGGGAGTGAGTGAGTGAGGGAGGGAGTGAGTGAGTGAGTGAGGGAGGGAAGGAGGGAGTGAGTGAGTGAGGGAGGGAGTGAGTGAGTGAGTGAGTAAGTGAGTGGGTGAGTGAGTGAATGAGCGAGCGAGCGAGTGAGTAAATGGATAAGTGATTAGAGATAGATAGATAGATAGATAGATAGATAGATAAATAGATAGATAGACAGACAGATAGATATATAAAGAGAGAGCGAGAGTGGAAGAAGGATGCAAAAGGTAACAAACAGATCAATTTGCAATGCAGATGTAAGGATCTTCGCTTGTCTTAAGAGATCCCGGAAGATCACTGGGCAACTTACCAACTCGTTACCGAAATAATGGTTTGGAGAGAGAGAGAGAGAGAGAGAGAGAGAGAGAGAGAGAGAGAGAGAGAGAGAGAGAGAGAGAGAGAGAGAGAAAGAGAGAGAGAGAGAGAGAGAGAGAGAAAGAGAAAGAAAGAGAGAGAAGAAAGAGAGAGAGAAACAGAGAGAAAAAAAAAATAATTCATTTCTCTTTTTCACTTCCGCTTGTCTGATCCTGCTTACCGTGCCAGCGACGTGTGTCAACATGTCTCCTTTATACATACATCCCGAGCTAGTCCTCCTCACATACCTGTTGGGGGGAAAGAGAGAGAATAGACGTTAATAAACTTTATTCAGCTTTATCGGTAAGAAATTATTGCGACGGATAGATGGATGAGAGAGAAAGTGAAAGTGATAAAGTGAGAGAGAGAGAGAGAAGCAAGAGACAAAGAGAGACAGAGAGAAAGAGAGAAGCGAGAGCCAGAGAGACAGAGAAGCGAGAGCCAGAGAGAGAGAAAAAAAGCGAGAGACAGAGAAGCGCGAGAGAGAGAAAAAAAAGAGCATATATCGAAAGCAAACAAAGAGTAATGAAGCACACTAAGGCAACGTGTTCCGGCTGAGAAGGTCGCTCGGCGTTTGGGAAAATGAATGGCGGTTTAATGGAATGTCTAATATGAAGTTATGGTCAGACATGAAAGGTAAAGCCAACGGAAGGAAGATAAATTAAGAGGGAAAGAAGATACTTGCACGCACGCACACAAGCACGCACACATACATACATACACGCACACAGATATACACACGAAAGTACACATCTACACAGACACATACAGAGACACACATGCACATGTACACAAAACTAAATATCCAAACGCACCTACACCCACACATAAATTTCAGAAAAAGTAAAGTATATACACACATACATAGTATAATTTCACATAATAACATCAATAAAATATATACATAAATACCTATTACGATTCAACATAACACAACATAACACAACATGAACTGAAGAAGAGAAAAAAAAGATAACTATTACCATTCAACATAATCCAACACAATACAGTATACACTCAAAAACTAAAAAAAAAATGAAAAAAAAAATCCGGATTAATATATTAACCAAAAACATAATCCAAATTCCTTTAAAGCCCCGAAGGCAAGGATGCTTCCGTGCGGCGCGGCGACAACCTTCGGCCCGAGGGAACGACAGCGGAGATGAAGGATCGTCTGCAAGTGGCAACGGTAAGGCGAGCGAGCGAGCGGGCGTGCGGGCGTGCGGGCGTGCGGGCGAGCGGGAGGACGTTGAGGGGAATAAATGAGGTGAACTTTTTTTTTTTTTTTTTTTTTTTTTTTTAATTCCTCTTGTGATACATTTGCTAACTCATATAAAGAAATACTTATAATACTCTCTGAGGGGAGATTGACGTGGTATAAAGGGTTCTCTTTTTTCTTTTTTCT
This sequence comes from Penaeus japonicus, assembly GCA_017312705.2. Taxonomy (NCBI): domain Eukaryota; kingdom Metazoa; phylum Arthropoda; class Malacostraca; order Decapoda; family Penaeidae; genus Penaeus; species Penaeus japonicus. Next base: position 122,313 of record BOPN01001527.1, read on the forward strand.
TTCTTTCTCTCGATTATTTTCTTTCTTTCTTTCTTTCTTTCTTTCTTTTTTTCTTTCTCTCTCTGTCTGTCTCTCTCTCTCTCTCTCTCTCTCTCTCTCTCTCTCTCTCTCTCTCTCTCTCTCTCTCTCTCTCTCTCTCTCTCTCTCTCTCCCTCTCCCTCTCCCTCTCCCTCTCCCTCTCCTCTCCCCCTCCCTCTCCCTCTCCCTCTCCCTCTCCCTCTCCCTCTCCTACTCCTACTCCTACTCCTACTCCTACTCCCACTCCCACTCCCTCTCCCTCTCCCTCTCCCTCTCCCTCTCTCTCTCTCCCTCTCTCTCTCTCCCTCCCTCTCACCCTCCCACCTAAGTCATATCTTCATATCGGCCGCGTCGCCTCCAGCATCCCTGCGTCAGAAGTACGAAGTTGCGTCCTATACCTCTCCCCTCTCTCACCCCTCTCCCCTCTCCCCTCTCTCACCCCCTTCCCCCCTTCCCTCTTCCCTTCCCCCCCACCCCATCCTCGCCCGGGCCAGTGTGATATCAAGAGGGGAAAGAGAAGTAGGGAATGAGGGAAGGAGAGCGCCGAGGGCATCTTATGAATTACCTCTTTGTGTGTCGTATCCAGATGGGGATGCCTTCTGAGGGGAAAGTTCTTCACGGATGCTCGATAAGAAGAAGGAGGAGGAGGAGGTGGTGGAGGTAGTGGTGGAAGAGGTGGAGGAGGAGGAAGGAGGAGGAGGAGGAAGAGGTGGAGGAGGAAGAGGAGGAGGAGGAGGAGGAGGAGGAGGAGGAGGAGGAGGAGGAGGAGGAGGTGGAGATGGAGGAAGGAGAGGGGAAAGAGGAGGAAAAATAATAATGAAAATAATAATAATGAGAGGGAGAAGACGAAGAATAAGGAGAAGGAGGAGAAAGAGAAGCTGAGCTAGAAGAAATAAAAGGAAATAAAAAATAAAAAATCAAAGGATATGAAAAAACGAAAAAAAACGAAAGGGAAAAAAATAAATAACAAACAAATAATCAAACAAACAAACAAAAGACATTCAAAACCAAACATACAAACATTATTTAAAAAATCAAACAAAATTCCATAGACAAAAAAAAAAAAAAATAATAATAATAATAAAAAAATAAATGAATAAATAAAAACAAACCTGAAAAAAACATAAAACCCCGAAAAGAGACGCGACCAAGGTCCCTGCCCCGGAAGCTTCGGACTTAAGTAAACGGCCTAACAATACCTATGCATACCAATTCCCACGAGATGGTATCACTAGGATGGTCGTGGTGGGAAGGACAATAGGGGGTAGGGGGTGGGGTGTGGAGGTGGGGGAGGGGAGAGGGCAGAGAGAGGATGTAGAAAGGGGGGAGGGAAGGGGGAGAGGAAGGGGGAGGGAAGGGGGGAAGGGAGGGGGAGGGAAGGGGGGAAGGGAGGGAGTTTGAGAGGGGGGAGGGAGGGGGTAGAGAGAGAGAGAGGGAGAGGGGAGAAAAGGAGGGAGGAGACGGGGAGACGGGGTAGTGGGGGAGAGGGGGAGGAGAAGGGAGGAAGAGATAGAGGGGGTAGAGATAGAGACAGAAGGGAGGGAGGAAAGGACGGGGTGGGTGAGGGGGTGAGGGGGGGGGGCGTAATACATGCCTACGGGGGGTAGAGGGGTGAACGGAGGGAAGCAACATTGTCCTACACTATCTTTCCGCCTATCTATTGCCGCGGTCCTCCCACCCCCCCCTCTCCCTCCCTACCATAGACACTAACGACCTTAAGGATCAGATGCTTTATCCGGCCATTCTCTCCAACCGTCGCCCCCCTTCCCCCCCTCCCCCTCTTCCCCTTCTCGCTTTCCATTTCTACTACGCCCCCCCCCCCCATCCCCCCATTTTTCACCTCTACATCCTCGACACTTCCAGTTCTCCAATTTCTTTCCTCCCTCTCTTCCTCTTTTTCCATTCCCTTTTTTCTTCACCCTATCCCATCCCCCTCTTCCATTTTTCTCCCCCTCTCCTTTTCACTTCCTCTCCTCTCCCCTTCCTTTCCTCTATCCTCTCCTTTTCACTTCCCCTCCTCTCCCCTCCCTTTCCTCTCCCCTTCTCTCCCTTCCCCTTTTCCTCTTCTCTCCCCTCTCCTTTTCACTTCCCGTCTTCTCCCCTGCCTATCCTCTCCCCTATTCTCCCTTCCCCTTCTCATTTCCTCCCCTCTTCCTCCACCTGCGCTGCCGTATCGAAACATCGCTGGAATGCATGAATTATATAATATATAATATATGAATTATATAATTATATAATATATAATTATATGAATTATATAACTTCTTTATTATATCTTTTATCGGATTCGATTCGGGACTCTTCGCATTGGGAGTGAATAAATAATAGAAGAGCTAGACAATAAGAGAATTCTGATGAAAATAAATATCTAAATAATTAATTACAGACACTGTTTCACGTGTCATCGTTAGCCATCTTCGTTCGAACATTCGTTATCTGAGGCGCGAGAAAAAAAAAAAAAAACTCACCTAAATCCGTTTTAAAAAGACGTTCTTATCTCGTTTCACCCTCGCCTCCCTCTCTCCCCTCCCCCCTCCCTCTTTGCCTTCCCCTTAACCCTCCCTCTTTTCCTCCCCCTCCCCCTCCCCCTTGCTTCCCTTTGTAAAATGTCCCGTGTTTTGTTGTTGTATCACGAATCTCTTGGTTATCTTGTTATCTTGTTGTTAGGGAAAGAAAAGTTTGTACCCGATAAGGCTGCCGCCGGCTACTCTCTCTACCCCCCTATCCCCCCCCCCACAACCCCCTTCCCTTTCTCTCTAACCGTACCCCTACCTCATGTTTTCCTCCTTCCCCCTTTTCCTTCAATCCCTTTTTAACCCCCCCCCTCTCTCTCTCTCTCTCTCTCTCTCTCTCTCTCTCTCTCTCTCTCTCTCTCTCTCTCTCTCTCTCTCTCTCTCTCTCTCTCTCTCTCTCTCTCCTTCTCCTTCTCCTTCTCCTTCTCCTTCTCCTTCTCCTTCTCCTTCTCCTTCTCCTTCTCCTTCTCCTTCTCCTTCTCCTTCTCCTTCTCCTTCTCCTTCTCCTTCTCCTTCTCCTTCTCCTTCTCCTTCTCCTTCTCCTTCTCCTTCTCCTTCTCCTTCTCCTTCTCCCTCTCTCCCTCTTCCTTCCTTCCTTCCTCCCTCCCGCCCTCCGGCCCTCCCTCCATCCCTCCCTCTCCCTCTCCCTCTCCCTTCCTTCCTCCCTCCCGCCCTCCGGTCCTCCCTCCATCCCTCCCTCCCCCCTTCCCCCTTTCCCTCCCCCGCAGAGCTGCTTCTTATTCCGTCTTTGTGTTGCCTTCAGCCATCAGTCAGCCATTATCTTTTCCCCGGGAGGTTTTTATGTCTGATAAATTCTTTCATTTACCTGGCTCTCTCTCTCTCTCTCTCTCTCTCTCTCTCTCTCTCTCTCTCTCTCTCTCTCTCTCTCTCTCTCTCTCTCTCTCTCTCTCTGTCTCTCTCTGTCTGTCTGTCTGTCTGTCTGTCTGTCTGTCTGTCTGTCTGTCTGTCTGTCTGTCTGTCTCTCTCTCTCTCTCTCTCTCTCTCTCTCTCTCTCTCTCTCTCTCTCTCTCTCTCTCTCTCTCTCTCTCTCTCTCTCTCTCTCTCTCTCTCTCTCTCTCTCTCTCTCTCTCTCTCTCACTCTCTCTTATTCTCACTCTCACTCTCACTCTCTCTCACTCTCACTCTCACTCTCACTCTCACTCTCACACTCTCTCTCTCTCTCTCTCTCTCTCTCTCTCTCTCTCTCTCTCTCTCTCTCTCTCTCTCTCTCTCTCTCATTCTCACTCTCACTCTCACTCTCACTCTCACTCTCACTCTCTCTTTCTCAATCACACACTCACACACTCACACACTCACTCAAGCACTCTCACACTCACTCACTAACTCTCTCACTCACTCTCAACCTTCTCCCATCCTCCCACACACTCTCTCCCCGTCTCCACCCACCCTCTCCCTTTCCCTTATCAATATCATTATCACTTTTATCATTCTACGATCTACGCAACCCCATAGTCAACCCCTAAAGTTATCTTGTTAGTGACAGATGAACTCCTGCTGGCTTCTGGGCTGAGGTTCTGTATCCTCGTTAGAGACAAGGCAAGAGGGCGTTCTCTTTTTTAAGGCTTAAAAGTTTAAATGAGTTGGAAAAAAGGGGGGTTGGAGAGGGAGAGAGGGAGGGGGAGGGGGAGGGGGAGGGGGAGGGAGAGGGGGAGGGAGGGGAAGGAGGAGGGGGAGAGGGAGAGGGAGGGAGAGAGAGAGAGAGAGAGAGAGAGAGAGAGAGAGAGAGAGAGAGAGAGAGAGAAACAAACACGTAAAACATTTCTTCCTTTATTTCCTCCCACCAATGTAAGAGATACAAAGTGACGACAACAAAATAGAAATGACTCCCCTTAAACGACTAGGCCTAAAAAAATTAGCTCAAGCCATCCCAACTATTCCAAGCACAGATAAGACGACCAAACTGGGGGGGGGGGGGGAAAGTTACAAACAAGAGCAACTAGAATGAGAAGAAGAAGAAGAAGTAGAAGAAAGAGCCCAAGATTCCAAGAGAGAGAGAGAGAGAGAGAGAGAGAGAGAGAGAGAGAGAGAGAGAGAGAGAGCGAGAAAGAGAGCGAGAGAGAGAGAGAGAAAGAAATAAAAGGAAAGAGATAGAAAGAGAATGAGATAAAACAAAAAACAAAAAAGCGACCCAAACTCTTCGGTCACCAACACAAAAATCACTCGATCCCGTTAGCTGATTATTCCCCCCCAAAGACAAGCAAGGTCAGACAAGAGCCAGAATCATTGGCTCGGGATAGCCTATTACGCCCTAATCAGCCAGCCAGCCAGCCAGTCAGCCAGCCAGCCGAGGGGAGACCAGCACAATTAATATCTTTGATCTGAGGGCTCGCGACACCCACCTTAATGAGCATCGTCAGTCGAGGGGGAAAAAAAAGGAGACGTCTTTGAGGTCTGACTTGAAGACGGTTTCTAATTGGTTCGTCACGCATGTCATTTGGTTCTTTTCTATTGTTTTCTTTTATTCCTTTCTTCGTTTTCTTTCTACCTCGCCGTCTTTTTTTCTTAATTAGATTCGGATTTAGAAATGGATATTCATTTGGATTTTTAAAATTATCTTTCTTTCTTTCCTTTTTAAATATCATCTTTCTTTCTTTCCTTTCTCTACTAAAAGATCGTTCGATTGGGATGTTATTTGCGTGGCAGGAGTTGATAATTATTACCAAGTGGTAGATAATTTATTGGTAAGCCTAACGTCTCTATATAAATGATAACATTAAATGGATATGAACTTTTCGATAAATGGACTCTTAATTTGCCTGGATGGCAGGTAAACTTGATTACTGTCCTTTTGAGAACCTAAATCGAAGCTAATATCAATAATTATCTTTATAGTCGACTAGCACAGCTGCAGTACAGCCTTGCACATACACTTACACAAGTACGCAAACACACATACGTACACAAACATGCAGTTACACTTACATACAAGCACACTTACACTCACATCCAAGTGCACTTACACTCACATACAAGCACAATTACACTCACACACAAGCACATTTACACTCACAAACAAGCACACCACACTTACGCTCATATACAAGTGCACTTACACTCACATACGAGCACACTTACACTCACATACAAGCACATTTACACTCACAAACAAGCACATCACACTTACGCTCATATACAAGCACACTTACACTCACATACAAGCACGCAGACAAACACAATAAATTCCCACATGCCTACACCTTGTACCAAAAGAATCCACCTCAGTCAGCTGCTTCTTCAAGACAAGACCGAGCGCATAGTTAGACAAACATCTTGGAAGGGATGCCCCAGAGACCGATAAAATGGACACTAGTCTAGTCACGTCTGGCACCACAATACCCCTGCCCCCCTGCCCCCCCTCTAACACTATTACACCAGTCCCCTCTCCCTCCCCCCTACTCAACCCCCTAATACTCATCCCTCACCTACCCCCCTCTTTATCCCCCTCCCCTTCCCCCTTCCCGACTATACGCCCTCTACATTGTGCCTCGTTAGCTAGACTTTCCCCCACTGCACATAAACCTAAGGGTCACCCCTCCACGTTTCACTAATATTCAATCAGAATAGCCTAAGACATCGCCATACGTAACCGTAATGTTAGCCTCGGTTTATGACCTTCATCCAGACATACGAGATTTTTAGTGGTCGGAAATATGTATAGTTCGTTTGGTGCTATGATACTTACCGCAATTTTACTGTAAGAGTTATGGTGTGAGGGGGAAAACTTTACGGTTTGGTGGATCATAAATCGTCCATAGATCAGTTTCCTCTTCTTCTTTTTTTTTCTCTCTCTCTCTCAATCCGATTTCCTAGTTTCGTATACTTTTATTACGCTTACCCTCCATGTAAATGAACTATAATATTACATTTTATTGGATCTAAAAAAATCGAAACTGCCATCGGTGAGGCAGTCCCCTCTCTCTAATTCTACTACGCCATAAACATACAATAATATCACTCAAATATTGACGAAAATGCATGAGCAACAGCCATTAAAAAATCAAGTCCTTTCAACACCCCCCCTTTTCTAATAGCCTTTATAATTGCCAGGCTAAATTACCGGTAATTACCCGAGTCTACTTATTTTTCCAAGTGCAATCGCTCGTAATCACAAAGTTGAAACGCTTCATGTCACATGTTGTTGTTACACATGGTTTATGTGTCACGGAAGTCGGGGTTCTGACGCACTCTCAGCTGCTACACTAAAGACTCTCCGCTATCTTCTTATCTTCTTTGTAAATAGAGAGGAAAAGTTCGGTATTTATGTCCTCGCAAAAAAAAAAAAAAAAAAAAAAAAAAAAAAAAAAAAAAAAAAAAAAAAAAAAAAAAAAAAAAGTTGGAAAAAGAAAGAAAAAAAAAAAAAAATCTTTAAGCGCCCAAGTTTCTCTTCTCTTTCATAACAAGAGGTCTTTCGTAACTGCATTAGGCTTGATATTTTCGTTCGTTGCAACCTGCAGAGCTGGAACGTTGATAACAAAGAGCCAAACTGTCTTTATCATTATTATTGATGAGCTTGCGTGGGGGGGCGAGCCACGATAATCAATGCGAAATTGCAGTCCCCAAAGTAAATAATCACAAGGAAGTTCAATGTATGAAAGCGAGAACCTGGGTCTTTGCAATGAGGACTTCATCAAGGGAACGGCCGTAAATCGACGAGACAGAAGAAAATGACCGCTAAATGCCCTCGGAATTAGGGGTCAATCGACTCCCACTCAAAACCCTACTCGTAAATTGAAGGATTCGCCAAACCCTAATTGGGATAATATTCACGAATTTCGTCCTGTTCTTTCTTTGTTTCGCCGTTTGTCTTTGTCTGGCCGGTCGTTCCCACCCAGCACGCGCCTACAACTCGCCGTCCGTCCGTCACGCACATGGATAAAGTGTGTATATATGCCCCTTTTTTTTAGCGTGTGTGTCATCCATCAGCTGTTCTCGCTCCGGAATAATATCCGGGATTCCTCTCCGTCGAATATCCGAAAGCATTCCCTGTCGAATAATATACGAAATCTCCGGTTCTCTTATGTGACGCCGGAAATGAAACAGCCGACGTTACAAAGACGAGGACTATATAATTATTAATGCGATTCTATTTACAATTTCCCTTCGCCGCGATAGCTGAACAGTAATAAGTAGGAGAAT
>BOPN01001527.1:145000-155000 GCA_017312705.2 Penaeus japonicus
TCGGATTATTCATCTCCTCTGCCGGCATTCATTCGCTGAATACAAGGCCCAGTAAATACTTATTCACTGTATATTTCATTCATCCACTCGCTTTCAACTGCAAGAAGAGAGAGAGAGAGAGAGTTGTTGGGACCTAAAACCTCCAGCTTGAAAAGGATTTATTCTTAGAAATCCCTGAAGATGGCCTTTCTTCTCGTCCGCGGAACCTTAAAGTACTTATGCTCTCTGGCTCTCGCACTATGCCCCGTCTCTCTCTCTCCTTCTTCTTCTTACTATTATCATTATTATTATTATCATTATTACCATGCTATTATTATTATGGTCATTATTATTATCATTAATATCATTATCATTATGCCTTTTTGTATAGTCGTTCGATTTCTATTTGTTTTATTTCTATTTTTCCTTCTATTTCTTCTGTCTCTGCCTCACTCTCACTCTCAGCCTTCTCCTTTTTTCTCTTTCTCTCTCTCTCTCTCTCTCTCTCTCTCTCTCTCTCTCTCTCTCTCTCTCTCTCTTTTTTTTTCTCTCTTTTTCTCTCTTTCTCTCTCTTTTTCTCTCTCCCTCCCTCCCTCACCCTCTCCCTCTCCCTCTCCCTCTCATTCCTTCATAATTCTCCTCTCCATCCTTCTTCTCCTTCCCCTTCCTTCAATCCATCTCCACACTCGTACCAACGCACAAATCTATCCATAAATCCGTGTTCATTTCGACTCTCCCATGAACAGACTTCCGGAACTAATAACGCGTGAACATCCTGTAGAACAACAACCCTTCTATCCTTCTTTCCTACCTTTACGGAGGCAGACCGAAATATCCTACGCGTTCATGTATCAATCACTATTCCTACCCATGCTTGTCAACTCTCCTTCGATCTAATCCAGCCCCCCCTCCCTTCCCTTCCCTCCCCCATCAACCCCTGTCTACTACCCCCCCCCTCCCCTCCCACTCTAGTCCGTATTATCTACCCCCGCCTCATATCCCACCATCAACCCCCCCCCCTACCCACCCCCCCTCCAACCCAACCTCAGCCCCCCAACCAACCAATTGCCTACCCCCCCCCCCACCCCTCACCCCTAACCGATGAGGTCGACCCACACATGTTCGACCCATGAGTATTTTCGACGAATGTCAACTGTTTCGCATAGGACTGGGAGTCGATTATGGATTTATCGGTTCTCGGCCACTGGACCGTGACGAATCCATGCTGGGATAAAGGATATAGGATTCGTGACTCTCATTCGGCCTGCTGTTGCATTGTGCAATTGAGGGTGGTAGCCGCTCGATGGTGTATTAGAAATGACTGGTTTATCATGTTGTGTATAAAATTGACTGACGGTTTATTGTGAGATATATGGTGAAAAAATGCCGGTATGTTATGAAATATATGAAAAAAAGCCGTTATATGATCAGAAATATATAAAAATGGCGGGATATCATGAGATATATACAAAAAAAGACGGTATATCATAAGATTTATGACAAAATGCCATGACATATATAAACATCATAATATACAAAAATGCCGGCAATTTATGTGACTACCTACCTACACCATGAAACACAGTATACATAAGAAGACCATAAGATTAATCACAGATAAATAACCATCAATATACCCAGTAAAAAAAAATAATAATAAATAAATAAATAACCATCAATATACCCAGTCAAAAAAAATATATATATAAATAAATAAATAACCATCAATATATCCAGTCAAAAAAAAAAAAAAAAAAAAAAAAAAAAAAAAAAAAACGCATCTCTCCAGCGGCCGAGGGGAGATGGAATGGATGACATGACACATTTCAGAGCATCGCAAGTTGCAATCATCGGGACGCGGCAGAAGGCAACGACGGAAGGCAACATTCTACACATTCAAGCACGCGTAATAAGGCCGCCGTCGCCGCTACGAATTCGTCGCTTAAGTTTGGCTGGGAATCCATTAGTGTCACGAGGAAGTCAGGGGAGGAAGTCTGGGTGTCAGGGGGGGAGGGGAGAGAAGGAGGAGGAGGAGGTGGAGGGGGGGTTGCGCTCTCCTTGTCTTTTTCTTCTCTCCTTCTTCTTCTTCTTATTTTCTTCTCTTTTTGCTTGTGTATTCCCTTTCGGTCTTTTTGTTTTTTTCTTTCTCTTTCCTTCTCCCTCGCTCTCTTTATTTTGCACTCCTTGTTCCTCTACTTTACTCTCTCACTCTTCCCCTCCTTCCTCTCCCTTTCTTCTTTCTCCCTCTCCTCTCTCTCCATCTCCTTCTTCTTCACCTTCTCCCTCCTTTATCCCACTCCCACTCCCACTCCCACTCCCTTTCCCACTCCCACTGCCATTCCCACTCCCTCTCCCTCTCCCTCTCCCACTCCCTCTCCCACTCCCACTCCCACTCCCTTTCCCACTCCCTCTCCCTCTCCCACCCCCACTCCCACTCCCACTCCCTCTCCCACTCCCATTCCCTTTCCCACTCCCACTCCCACTCCCACTCCCTCTCCCTCTCCCACTCCCACTCCCATTCCCACTCCCTCTCCCACTCCCACTCCCTCTCCCACTCCCACTCCCACTCCCACTCCCTCTCCCTCTATCCAATAGGCTGTTTGTTTGTATGCAGTAAAGGCCCTCTTCCCTCGATCTCCTGGGACACCGCTGACACTGTAATATAGGCTTTTTGCCCTCGAGTTCTTATGCCTAACGTTTTATGTAGTAATTTGAGTGCTTGGGGAAGTCGTAAAGAGAAGGAGGGGATGAAGTAGGTTTGGGTTTGTGTGTGTGTGTGGGGGGGGGTGTCCCACCCCCACTCCCCTCTCCCACTCCCCTCTCCCTCACCTTTCTCTCTCCCTCTCTCCCACTCCCTCCCACTCCCACTCCCACTCCCCACTTCCACCCCTCTCCTCTCCCTTTCCTCTTCCTGACTCCTCCTTCGTCTTCTCCCACACACACACATACACACAAGGCTTCCCCTTAAACACTGGAAAGTACATATGCTTCGCGGACGACTTAATCCATTTCCAAAAGATACAATGCACAGGATCCAGTTAATCGTTGGTTTTCACATCTGTTTGTTGTTTACGTGAGGCGACGTGTGACTGAAGAATGAATTGATTTGTCGAGGAAATTATTATTTTTTTTTGTTGGAATATGATTTGGGTGTGTGCGTGTTTTTTTTTGTTTGTTTGTTTTGTTTTGTTTGTACTTTTTGGGGGGCCTTTGAATATATATATATTTATACGATTATTTACTCGCCGGAGGAAAGTAAAATGGAGAGTGACGTGTTATGTCGGCAAACTTTTGGTCAGTTTACAAACGGGTGTTAGCGTTTGTATACCGCAGGTCTGACGGGCTGGGGAAGGAGGGTGGGTTGGGGGGGTGGGGGTGAGGAAGGGAGGGGGAGGGGGTGGGAGCAAGAGGGGAAAAGGCAAAGGAGGGATGGAGGAGGGGGGGGATAGATAGGTGGGAACGGTATAAGGTAAATGTAAAGGAGAAGGGGAAGGTGGAAGAAGAAGAGGAAGGGGTGGTGAAGAGGATATAGAAAAAAAATAATAGAGAAAGAGGTAGATTGATAGAAAGATTCATAGAGAGAGAGAGAGAAAGAGAATGGGGGTTGTGGAAGAGAAGGGGGGGGGGGGGTGCTGTAGAATAGGGAGAAAAGGGGGGAGGGAGCAGGTGGTAAGCGATAGAGCGATAGAGAAACACCTGGATGTGGTCGGGAGGGAAGGGGGGGGGGGGTGTACAAAGGGGACAAAACCAATATGTAAAAATCGACAACTTCTCTTCCCTCCTGTGATAGTATATATGTAGTAGTAGTAGTAGTAGTAGTAGTAGTAGTAGTAGTAGTAGTAGTAGTAGTAGTAGTAGTAGTGGTGGTGGTGGTAGTAGTAGTAATAGTAGTAATAGTAGTAATAATGAAAACAACAATAATAACATGAATACGAATAAGAATAAGACAGAGAACGAAGAAGAAGAAAAAGAAGAAGAAGAAAACAGAAGAAGAAGAAGAGTGAAGAAGGAAAGAGCAGAATGAGAAAACTCTCAAACAGGACGACAAACCCTGCAGTTCCAGTCGAACTCCGAGCCTCTCCTGAGACGCTGTTTTTGCCTTCTTAAACGGCCACAACACTGAATATGGATGTTACATCTTTCAACGGCAACTCAAAGTTTGCAAATCCTGTGTTCTTTGGAGTGAGGGAGAGTGTGGAGAGGGGAAGAAGAGGGGAGAGAGGGGAAGGGAGACAGAGGAGGGAGAGAGGGAAGGGAGACTGAGGAGGGAGAGAGGGGAAGGGAGACAGAGGAGGGAGAGAGGGAAGGGGTGGAGACAGAGGAGGGAGAGAGGGGAAGGGAGACTGAGGAGGGAGAGAGGGAAGGGAGACTGAGGAGGGAGAGAGGGAAGGGGTGGAGAGAGGTATGAAAGAGAAAGGGGAAAGAGAGGAGAGGGAGGAGAGAGAGGGAGAGGAGGGGGAAGGGGAAGGGGGGGAAAGGGGTATAGAGGGGAGAAAGGGAAGGGGTGAGAGGGGAAGGGGTGAGAGGGGAAGGGATATAGAAGGGAGAAAGGGAAGGAGTGAGTGGGGAAGGAGTAGAGAAAGGGGAGAGGGACAGAGAGGACAGGAATGGGAGGGGGAGAGAGGGGAGAAAGTGGAAGTGGGAGGGAGGGAGGGAGGGAGACAGGGGGCAAAGAGGTGCGTGTGTGTGTGTGGTCCGTGTTTTATGGTTCATAAATAAAACAATTTCTTTTGGCTCGGAAAATGGAATTTCAACATAAAATTCGACGCGCCTTAACTACTTACAACTCCGGAATCAACAATACAACGCTCGGAAACGGGAAAAAATATATAATATTTCATTTATTTATTCAGGTGGTGATTTGCTCTGCAATATTTCAAGCCTTTAGTTCCCGAATACATCAGTCAATATTGCATTACCGTCCCTCTATACTTGTGAGCAACTCGCCCCGGCTACAAAGCTAACAGTGACAAGTATATACCCCCTCTTCCTCTCTCTCCTTCTATTCCTCTCTTCTATTCACCTATCCTTCTCTTACTCTCCTTTTCTTTTATTTCTCCTTCTCCTTCTCCTTCTCCCTTCTCTCTCTTTCTCTTTCCTCCTCTTATCTCCCTTGCTCTCTCTCCTCCTCCCTCTCTCCCTCCACCTCTCCCTTGCTCTCTCCTACTCCTTTCCCTTGCTCTCTCCTTCTATCATTTCCCCTCCTCCTCTTCTCTCCCTAGCTCTCTCCTTCTCCCTCTCTCCCTCCACCTCTCCCTTGCTCTCTCATCCTATCCCTTTCTCTTCCCTCCTCTTATCTCCCTTGCTCTCTCCTCCTCCCTCTCTCCCTCCCCCTCTCCCTAACTCTCTCCTCCTCCCTCTCTCCCTCCACCTCTCCCTTTCTCTCTCCTCCTCTTCTCTCCCTTGCACTCTCCTCTTTCTCCCTTTCTCCCTCCCCCTCTCCCTTTCTCTCTCCTCCTCTTCTCTCCCTCTCTCCCCCTCCTCTTCTCTCCCTCTCTCCTTCTGCCTCCGCGACTCGAGTATTTCAACAAGCCGGAACCGGAGTTCTACGCGTTATACAAATACAACGAAGAGCAAACACAAAACGCCTGGTTGATTATCCTTCCTGTTAAGCAAGGAGGGGAGGGGGAGGAAGAGGAGGGGGAGGAGGAGGGAAGGGGATGAAGAGGAGGGGGATGAAGAGGAGGGGGATGAAGAGGAGGGGGAGGAAGATGGGAGGAAGGGAGGGGAAGAGAGTAAGGGAGGAGGAAGAGAGGAGGGGGAAGTAGATGGGAGGAAGAGGAGGAGGAGGAAGTAGATGGGAGGAAGAGGAGGAGGAGGAAGGGAGGGGAAGAGAGGATGGGAGGGGAAGGGAGGAAGGAAGGGGAAGAAGATGGGATGAGGGGAGGGGAAGGGAGGGGAAGGGGGAGGAGGGAGTATATTCTAGAATATTACTCCTCCTTCTGATGCCGTTACGACAGTGGTGGCGGTGGTGGGAAGGGGGGAGGGATAGTTTCAATAAGATGAGCGGGGGTGGGGGTGGGGTGGGGTGGGGTGGGGGTGGAAGTAAAGACAGCAGGGAGAAGAGTGGAGAAGAATGAGGAGGAGAATGAGATGGTGGAATGATGGGGGACTGAGGGGGAGAATGAGGGGTAGAGGGAATAAAATGTAGAAATAGATAGATATAAAGATATATATATATATATATATATATATATATATATATATATATATATATATATATATATATATATATATATATATATATATATATATATATATATATATATATATATATATATATATATACATATATATATATATATATATATATATATATATATATATATATACATATATACATATATATATATATATATATATATATATATATATATATATATATATATATATATATATATATATGTATGTAGAGAGAGAGAGAGAGAGAGAGAGAGAGAGAGAGAGAGAGAGAGAGAGAGAGAGAGAGAGAGAGAGAGAGAGAGAGAGAGAGAGAGAGAGAGAGATTTAAAGAAATAAGAGAAAGGGGAAGGCATGACAAACTCTCACCCCAAAAAACACACAAAAAAATTCCGTGACTCTCATTCTATCACCCCCCCCCCCCCTCCTGCAACCCTTTCCCCTCGTCTCAACTTCCTTATTAATGGGCAAGAAGGCGGGCAAATAGACGTAAGAGAACGCTCAAACCTTTTAGTCGTGGTATCCTACAGCCTCCCCCCTACCCCCCCCCTCCCCCTCGTCCTCCAACTCCTACTCCCCTTCCTCAGAGTTTTCACAAGGCTTCATGATTATTTCCAGCTGATTACAGAAGGACTTGGCACCAAAGGCGCGCGTCCTTGGGCTGAGTGCCGCCCCCCCCCCCCCCCCCCCCCCCCCCCACCCCCGCCACTATGCTATATTCATTAAGACTCTCTCGGCTCAAGGACGCAGGGAAAACCCCTTTCAGGGAAAATCCTCTCAGAGCTGTAAAAATGGCCTCCTTTTCGCTCATTTCTCTTGGCTTTTCTCTCCTTTCGACCTTCCTTTCTCTCTCTCTCTCTCTGTCTCTCTCTCTCTCTCTCTCTCTCTCTCTCTCTCTCTCTCTCTCTCTCTCTCTCTCTCTCTCTCTCGCTCTCGCTCTCGCTCTCGCTCTCGCTCTCGCTCTCGCTCTCTCTCATTCTCATTCTCATTCTCACTCTCACTCTAGCTCTCGCTCTCATTCTTATTCTCACTCTCACTTTTCCTCCCCATCCTTCCCCCATCCCCTCCCCCATCCCCATCCCCCATCCCCTTCCCCTTCCCCTTCCCCATCCCCACCCCCTCCCGGTTGCTGAGCTTCTTTGTCAAGGCGTATGAGAGTGGGTTTCGTCCGTTTCTATTCTGAATCTTTTTGTCTTTTTCAATTTTCTTTTATTCTCTTTGTCTTTCTCTTCTTTTCCCCCTTGCCTCCTCTTTCATCTTTCTCCCTTCATCTATTCAGCTTTTTTTCTCTCTCCTTGTCTCCTCTTCGCTTCTCTCTCCTCTCCTCTTTATGTCACTTCCTCCATCCTTATCTTTCTTTCTCATTCTTTTTCATATTCCCCTATACACACAATGTCTCCTATAGATTTCCCATCCTTCTAATCTATGTTATACATCACCCACGGGTGTCCAAAAATGACATTATTGATACGTGGATACATCAATACACGCATACACAAACATACATACATATCTCCCCCTCTCTCTTTTTGTTCTTACTCATTTCAGTTCTGCTTTTCTCGTGTCTACATAAAATACACCAATGCAGACCCACATAAACACACACACACACACACACACACACACACACACACACACACACACACACACACACACACACACACGCGCGCGCACACACACACACACACACACACACACAAAACATTTGAATGTATGCATGTACATCCATGACATATACACCTTATATATCAAATCATCAATATATGCATGCATCACACACACACACACACACACACACACACACACACACACACACACACACACACACACACACACACACACACTTTATAAAATCAATATTTTTCTTATTTTTATTTTTCTCTTGCCTTACCAACTGCACGTGTCAACATGTCGACGTATCCCGGGCACATACCTGTTGGAAGAAAGAGAATATAATCATTAATAAACGGTAGTGATAAACATACACTGAGAAATAAGGGTGACGAGTGAGAGAGTGAGAGAAAAAAAGGGGGGGGGGAGGAGGGAGTGAAGGTCATAAATCTTATCATGAGGTCAACCCAGGTCAACATCTATTAGAAATGAAGATCGGGGTGACACCAGGATAAAAGGGGTAGATATATGAGGGAGGCGTAGGTGGGGGTAAGGGGGAGGGGTAGGGGTGGTGGTGGGGTGGAGAGTTAGAGAGAGGATGAAGAAGGGGGGTAGGGACAGATAGAGGGCGAGGGAGGCGGAGGGGAGGGGAGGGGAGGGGGAGGGGGAGGGGGTGTTAGTAGCTACAGACACCTCCTGTCCTTTAAATAGACAAATGACATGCCTACAGAATAATTACAGCGGATCAATAAGTGCACCGTTTGTCACTGTCTTCGTACAAAGAGTCGTAGTTAGGAATATTCAATGACGAACAACGCCATAAAACTATCCTTTCCCATAAATATGTGAGTGAGTGAGTGAGTGAGTGAGTGAGAAAGAGAGAGAGAGAGAGAGAGAGAGAGAGAGAGAGAGAGAGAGAGAGAGAGAGAGAGAGAGAGAGAGGGGGGGGGGGAGGGAGGAGGGGGGAGAGAGAGAGAGAGAGAGAGAGAGAGAGAGAGAGAGAGAGAGAGAGAGAGAGAGAGAGAGAGAGAGAGAGAGAGAGAGAGAGAGAGAGAGAGAGAGAGAGAGAGAGAGAGAGAGAGAGAGAGAGAGAGAGAGAGAGAGAGAGAGAGAGAGAGAGAGAGGGAGAGAGAGGGAGGGAGGGAGGGAGGGAGGGAGGGAGAGGGAGAGAGAGAGAGAGAGAGAGAGAGAGAGAGAGAGAGAGAGAGAGAGAGAGAGAGAGAGAGAGAGAGAGAGAGAGAGAGAATAGAAGAACAGAGAAGAGGAGAGGAGATGAGAGGAAAGAAGAAAAAAGAACTGAAATAAAGAGAGAGAGAGACAGACAATTCTCCCAAACATTCATCAAACTAGTAATGGAAACATATACATGAGCTCAAAAAAAAATTGTACCATTCTCTATCAAGAAAAGTACGATAGCAACAATACGACTTCCAGCTTTACCCCCCTCCTCCCATCAACCCCCCCCACACACCCCATCCCACATAACCCCTTCCTCCACCCTCTCTCCTAACCTCACCACACACCCCCAGACCCCCCACAGCTACCACAACCCAACTCCCCTCCACTCCCCACCCGTCCCTTCCCCTCCATCCTCCCTTTCCCCCATCCTCCCTTCCCCTCTATCCTCCCTTCCCTCCCTTCCCCCCCTTCCTCCCTCCCCCCCCCCTCCTCCCTTTCCTTCATCTATCTCTGGCATAATAAAATAGCATAGGGATCAATAAGTTTTGAATATCCGGCAAAGTGTATTGATGGAGCTGTATGAACCGCGGCGACCCCTCTTAGTGTACGGGAGGGGGGGTATGGGAGGTGGGGTGGAGGGGGAATGGGAGGTGGGGTAGAGGTGGTATGGGTTGGGGGGGTATAGAAGGGTAGGGTGGGGAGTTGGGGGGTGAGGTATGGTTCACTGGGAACTGGAAGAAGGAAGAGATACATGGAAAGAGGGGGGGAGGGAGAGAGGGAAGGAGGGTGGGGTGAAGAAGGTGAAGAGAAGAGACAGGGGAATACAGAAAAGATAGATGATTTAGAGGGATGCATGGCGGGAATAAAATTGAGAGAGAGTGAGAATAAGAGTGAAAGAGAGAGAGAGAGAGAGAGAGAGAGATATAGAGATAGAGAGAGAGAGAAAAGAGGAGAGGAGAAGCCAGAGGAGAAGCCAGAGAAGAAGTCAGAGAAAAGAGAGAAAATAACATAAAAGAAAACAGAAAGAAAAGATAAACAGAAGAAGAATAGA